>JAWQRJ010003679.1:0-11781 GCA_033557515.1 Diorygopyx duplodentatus | reverse complement strand
GTCCGTCTGTCCGTCTGTCCGTCTGTCCGTCTGTCCGTCTGTCCGTCTGTCCGTCTGTCCGTCTGTCCGTCTGTCCGTCTGTCCGTCTGTCCGTCTGTCCGTCTGTCCGTCTGTCCGTCTGTCCGTCCGTCCGTCCGTCCGTCCGTCCGTCCGTCCGTCCGTCCGTCCGTCCGTCCGTCCGTCCGTCTGTTAGATATTAGTTTGTGGCCTGCACATCTCCGACTTCTAATCATTTTAGGTAAAAAAGTTTCAAATAACAGTTACATGGTTTCAGTCTTTCTCTCTTCTCTATGTATTTTCATATATACAGAGTGTCTCATTTCTTCAAAACGCTATGCAACTTCAGATTTTGAATGGGAACACCCTGCATATTATTACATTTTTGGGATCCTTATGGAACTTATTATCTATTTTATTAAGCATACATATGTCCTAAATCACACAGTTGAGAAGTTATTAAACGTTTTTTACAAAAAAATGACATTTGCTTTATATGGAGGTTAGTAATATGAGTTCTAGCACTCTTAGAGTTTATTTCAGCAAAAAATGTTTCAAATAAAAGTTACAGTACTTAACCCCCCCTACAGACCGACGTTATTTTCATATATACAGAGTGCCCCATTTCTTCTAAACACTACACAACTTCAGTTTTTTAAATAGAACACCCTCTATATTATTACATTTTTAAATTCCTTGTGGAATTTGTGGTCAATTTTATTTAACATACATACAACATATGTCCAAAGTCGCACCGTTTAGAAATTATTGGACATTTAAAGTAAAAAAATAAATATATTTTTGCTTAATATAGAAGTTAGAATATAAGCACTACTACACTTACAGTTTATTTCAACGAAAAGTGTTTCAAAAAACGTAGGATGCCATTTAAAAAAGAACTCGATGACGTCACAGCTGTGACATAGATGACGCAAAAATTTTATAACTTGTACCACTTATGGCACTTTTGCCTAGTTTTAAAACAAAGTTGGCCTGCCCAATTGTTTTTAACATTTTTTTTCATAATCACTTTACTAATTTTATTCACGTTAACCTGGAACAAACAGTATAGTTTTGAACTTATTTTGTGCAATTTTTTTTGCAAAAATTGCATTTGAAACAATGAAACTTTTATTTGAAACTTTTTTTTCCTAAAATAAATAGAAATCGGAAAAGTGTTGCTAACAGACGGACATACAGATGAGCGGACCGACCAACTGCCATAAATAGCACTATTAGTCTTAGATTAGCCTAATACATCAAGATATATCAAAATCTCACCCAGAAGTATTTTGACGAATGTAATACTTACTATATAGTAACTCCTTATCGTGTGCCAATTCCGGTGTAATTCTCAAGAAATAATCGAGCGGAATACCTTGCAACAGCAATGTATTCACGGTGACAGCAATTAGCTGTCATTAATTGGACCGCGGCCGTCTTTGTATGCAATTTAAGACAATTTAAGACTGTAGAATCTTATCCTCTGATTTTGACGGACGACCCCTGTTAGTCCGCGCCAGTACTATTTTCAGCCGAGACCTACATAAAGACGTCTGCCCAGCTAAAGTTGAGCAGAATAACGGTCGCAGTCAGCCGAGTTTCCCTGCGGACGAGACAAAGGGAAAAAATTGATACAAGAAAAAAAATGCTAGTAATAATAGAAGGGTTCTGGTAACGTTACATAAACTGCCGCGGTGTAAGTTCTTACAGTTGGTGGATTGATAGTCCGGTCACATTAGCAAACGGGTCCCTCGTTCACTTCCATCTTTTTTTTTCGCTCTCTTCCAAAGCTTTAAATTTAAAGACATCTTGCATAGTAGAATTTAATATATTAGGTCCGATATCTAAACGACAACTTTCAAAGTAAGCACATAAGTTAATTAAACACTCCCAGAACGCAACTTACTTGAAAAAGCCATTGCGACGGTAAGATCTTCCTTAATCTTTAACTTGGCCTTTAATATCGGTCTCCGGGGAAAATTTAAAAGTGAACGTTTTGTACACGTAATACGATATTTCCGAGTTAATCAGGTAAAACATCAGCAGAAAACTGATCACTGAAACTGTTTAATGATTGAAAGTAGTTAATTCTCGTGTAAAACGGACGGTTTTTGCTTAAAACTTTCATGTACCTTAGGGAAATAGTCCAGCTGTCGAATTTTATTCAATTTCTGTCCCATGTTAAACTTGCCAGTGTGGAAAAAACAATTTAAAATGTGTTAAAAATTCACAAAGCAAGCGTTGTTTAACCTAAAACCCAAATGCCAAAAGTGGCATCTTGCCAATCCTGCTCTCATACGGAGTACTAATGAACAGCGTTTGCAAAAGAAAACTGAAAAGAAAGTATGAACATTCTCTGGAAGATAGCGCTCAGTGTTTTGAAGTATATTTTATGTACCGTGTGGTGATCATTAAAGCTACCCTGCTTATACCTACGTATTCGTATTATTATACCTACGAATTCGGTCTGGTAGACAGATATCGATGAAACTTGGTATATACGTTATATGGACCACGGGGAAAAGAAATCTGCAATAAAAAATAGTAGTTCAAATTTCGACCGATAGGTGGCGGTTTTCATATACCAGAAAGGACGTTATGCAAATTTGGAGCGGTTTAAAAAGCCAGTAGTCGCCGCCGTAAACTCATTCTGCACCATGCCGTTAAAGAAGAAACAACGAGCGTTACTCGTGAAGTTGTTTTATCAGAAAGGCAATAATTTGTCAACTATATTACGAAAATACCGACGCTTGAAAGGCTTACGAAAAGGACCAATGTCGAGACAGGCTTTGAAAAAGATGATAACTAAATTCGAAGAAACTGCGGAGTTGGGTGTGCTGCAAGGAAGAGGGCGGAAACGGATTCCAAATGAAACTGCCAAAGAGGTCGCTCTTGCCGTGGTCGAAAGAGCGTCCGGTTCGCAATATTCTTCGATAAGAGCTCGAGCGGTGTCACATGTTTTGTCTCTCCCTTCGTCTACAGTACGAAACGTTCTTCGATCTGTTGTAAAGTGCTATCCATACAAGATCCACGTTATGCAAGCGCTCAACCCTGCAGACCCGGACACACGCATTCAATTTACGAGAACGTTTTTGGCCAGAATAGCCATTGACAATGCATGGCCTTGGAGCATTTTGTGGTCCAAGGCATTTTATTTGTTTTACCCTCGGGAAATTGATTGAGAAAAAATGACTTTTTGTTTATTATAAGTGGGTTGCTATAATAAGGAGCCTTCGTGTGCTGGTCGATTATTTGTTTTGTTGTTTGTATTTGTTTTGTATTTCACCACACGATGGCGCTTACTTTTTATTATAAATTATTTTGATGCATCGTCGTATACTTCTACATATGTTATAAATTGGAACAAGAAATAAAACATACATAAAGTAAAGAAAAGTTTTGTTGGGTAATTATTTTTTTAGATAAGTCGTTAGGATACACAGAGTAAGTTCTGTGTCTCCTAACGGCTTATCTGCTGCTAATTTGTGTATTTGTGGTGGCAAAAATCGTTAAGGATTGTAATGTCTGGTTGTGTGGCTATTCTGTAGATAGAACATTCAAATTTGTTTTGTGTGTTAATTGTGCGTTAATGTGATTGAATGATTGAATTCATTTGAATCTTTTTACCAACTCTATATTGCAATTAATTAAAATGGTGTTTAATAATGGAATACATTCTTGTGGAGGTGTTTTTGATTTTTTATTTTTATACTTCTTTCGGGATATATAGTAGACTATAACAGTAGCTGAGCACATTTACAAATACTTTTATAAACCATACGCGCGTCAACTTAAATGCATTAGTGTTAATTTTCAATTGAAATCCCTGCAACATACTTAAAATTAACACTGGACGTTTCATTCTTTTCAAGTGCGGATTGTCCTAAAAAAATAATGTCGTGGAAAGACTTCGCAATCTAAAACGTTTTAAGGTCCCCCAAGGCGTTTGCTGAGACATTAGCACACCATTAAAAACTAATTAGTCGAGCATATCTTTTCACTATCCTGGAATATTCTAGAGTAATCTCTGTACCTAAAAATTATAAAATACAGCAACGGCTCTTTAAATATCTCAATTCGATTAATCTTAGTACCCATATAATTACTTAAAATACATAACCTAAATTATTTAAAGTTGTATCTTTAAAAATCTAGTGCTAAAAGGAGAGAATAGGGATCGCAAGTACTGAAACCATAAGTAAACATGTTTTATTGAGTTACTTGCGAAAATGAACAACACTTGCAGAGTGAGGAGGATTTACCAAATAAAAACAAGTAGGTGTCTGATGACTGGAATTTATTTATAAATAATTTTGAATGTTTGGAAATTATATAAAATACGCATTCTTAGCAAGAATTATATTATACAGCGTTGTTATGCAAATCATTAAAACCACTATGTCAATATTATAACTGCCTTTGAACCTTTTAGTTTATTTGATAAATTAAAAATAAATAAACAACAAATTAGTCCTCGGAAATCCTAAACGTCTTTTTAAAAAAACTTTTTATTTCCATTCAATTATTTATAGAACATTTCTCATATTAATTTAATATTATAAAGTCATATATTTTAATAAATACGTATTATTAATACAAAATCCCCTTGCCAAAAATATAAATAAATAAAATAGGAAAATAAATTCAACGCCATAATTTTAATCAACTAATTGATAAACAACAGCGAAACGTTCATAAAATAAATAATTTATAAGGTTTAGTGAATAAAGCAGGACGCATTTGTTCAACGTCGCACCTTGTGCCTGGTATGTTAATTTCTAAAAATTATGTACAATCATCGAGTACCGCGGGCTCCATTCAAGCCAACAACTTAATTACCCAAACTACGTAACAATGTCGCTTTTATCTTTACTAAACAAAAAAAGAAGGGACGTGAACATCGCCCAGAGTTTAGAGATAAGTGCATAGAGCTGAAATTTTCACGGCAGTGAAAAGAGTTTGTGGGTGGATTAAAAAGAAAGTTGGTTTTAACGAGTTTATAGCGATAAAGAATTAATAATGTGCGCTGGAATAAAAGCAAGGCAGATGTTTTCATGGTATTTTCTTTAAAGAAGAATTATGTGGCAATTATAATTAAGAATTATGTGGCCATGGCCATCTACAAAACGATAAACATGTGGAAAATAAATATGTAAGAACAATAAAAACGTTAAACGATTAAAAAACCGAATAAATTGCCTTTTATAATTGTGTGAAAGTTATGTTTCTCAGATATTTTGAAGACTGTTCTTTTGAAAATTACAACATAACTCATTGGCGCAAACGTTCAGTTAAATTAACTTCGTTACAAAAAGTAAATTTGTTTCTAATTATACATCGACAATTACGCACCATTATCCAAACTGTTTATTTTGTTATTCTTCACGCCCCATGTTGTTTTCGAGCGGTTGATGTAAATTTTATTGATTATCATCCTGGTTAATTGCAAAAATTCCACAGTCCTGCTCCCCACACATGCTACGTAGCGTCGTTTAGTTTTGGGGATAATTCTGGGGTACAAGTTTTTTACTTGCTTGTCTAGTAAAAATATTTTCTGTTTGTAGTATTTTAGTTAGCATAAAACCTTTTTCTTTAATAGCATCTTATGTTTGTGCATAGGCTGTGTGTTTTGTTGATTGCGTTCTGTTCTGGGAGTTTATTCGAATTTTAGCAATTCACAAACAACACAATTTCACGACACGACCCATTCAATTGACTAATATATTACATACGACAGAAATTGATATTGTTTATTAACATTAATTTAATTCATATTTGATTAATATGTATTTTTATTAAAATTTAATTACGCGATCGGTAATGTAATAATACGGCAAAATTATAAATTTGCGTGGTTAAGTTACCAGCAGCGTTGATGTTACCGCAAAATTCCAAAACACCAAGCTTGCTATTCATCTACCTAAAAGGAAAATTATGGGGAATAGGTTGACCTAATTCCCCGCACAGTTTGATGAAAACATACTGAAAGGTCATAAAATGCGGACGTTGTTAGGTGGCAGAAGAACGCTTGCGTCCAAAGTATCGATAGTCAGTATAAAAGAAAACCGATGCCCGGAATTCAATAATAAATCGTCATTGATAGTGCATTCTCTGCGCGGCCATAAATTCGACCGACCAGTAATGGCCGGTAATAGGTAATAAATTGTGGTCGAAAGTTATTTACTAGTTTTGGTGCTGGTATTAATTTAACGCGCTCATTCTCCCAAAAAGCTTAAACGCTACGTCTTTTACTAAAATACAATAAGTTTCGCCATCGGTACAATAGTATCTCTTGCACATTTTGACAAAACAAATTTTCTGTCGCATCTGTCTGTGTATGGATAATTTAAGTTCGTTAACTTGTCCTAAAATTGAATATAAAATCGAATTAAGAAGTTCAATTTCTTTTCTTTTTTGGAACAAATGTTTAATTTTCGGGGTGTGTTAGAGCAAAAAAAGTTTGACTTAAGATAGTTTAGTTATTAATCCCGAAGGCAAAGTAATACCTCACAGAAAAAGGTTGTGTAAATACTAAAATGTAAATGTAAATGCTAAAATACTACTTGGTGCGTGGACATTGATTATTGTTGACTTTATCAGCTTTACCATGTTTCAATTTCAATTGTAATAGGCTGCGTTTTCTATTATTGAATTTCAAACTGTTTGAAAGAAATAATCAGCGTTATCACAATTATTATAATGTTATTCAAATAATTTATGGAGTGTTAAATGCTTGCATGACTGAGCGCAATGTATATTTGAATTGAAATGCTGTTACACGTAATGTAAGCTAGCTCGAAATTCAATTGGGGTTACAATAGTCAATTTAGTACGTTAGATGAAATAAACTAATTGCTTAGGATTGATCTCGGTAAATTAATGTATCAGTACCAGCGTAGGGGATGTCAAGTGCAGGAGAAGGAAAACCATAAATCAATCAGTTCACGACGCTTCTTTTGAACGACTCGCTACTTCATTATTCAACCAGCTGAGGATAATTGCCTGGTTAGAATCAATTCCACACGTCTTGATTCATTTGATGATATAATCGAAGAATTTAATTGAGGCTGAATATTTACATGTTGGAGCACTTTTCTATCTTTTTCTTTGCATAACAAATTAAAGGGGCAAATGAATTTGTGTTTTCAATTTTTAAAATAATCCACAAAATACTTTCAATTAATATTTACCCCTCAAGAGGCTAATTAAACTTTCACTGTTCCAGCACAGCTGTAGAAGCAATTAAATTGCCAAGACTAGCTAAATACCTGTACTTTGCGGGGATTTAAGAGTAATTTAAAATAGAATAAAAAATATGTTATTTATAAAATATGAGAGTATCTTTAACATATTTTTATGGACAAGTTTCCATGGTTTCTCTGCCCATTTGAAGATTAATAGACGGATATTGTAATACAACAATAATTTTTATCTTACGACTGTGAAGTGGAAGAACACTAGACGGCGCTCTCTATGCATAAGAAAATGCGATATTAATTATATAAATTGATGGATTCAGGACTCTAGTTTGATTTAAGTTACTATTGTAGGCTTCTAAGAAATTGCAAGGAATATGGTTCCTTTTTGCCAAAAGTTGATGACGAGGACACAGAAATTTTGGTCTTTACCATACTTTACTGCATATACCAATAATTCACTTAAGGATGCAGAAATTGCTCTTAGACTTTCAACCCGAACAATACATAGAATAAACACAAATGTAAACCATTCAAATATCATCAAGTACAAAATTTGAAGGATGATCATTTATCTTCTCGAGTTAAATTTTGGGAATGTTTTTTATTAAAAACGCAAGAGATGATAATTGTACTAAGGATGTGATATGAACTGATGAGGCAAAATTTTGTAGAAATGGCCTGTATGACAGGCATTATAGTCATTTTTGGGCTGATCCGAGAGTTGTTCGAGAACGCAATTTCCAAGATTCTTGGAATTTTAATGTATTTTGTGCCAAAAAAAAAAAGAAAAATTTAGTGTATTTTTTTATGATCAAAACTTAAATTCGAAGGGGTAAGTTTATTGAGAAATGTTGTGGGAGAAGTACTGCAACATCTTCCAGAAGAAGAAATTCAGAATGCGTTTTATACAATGGATGCTCCTCCCCATAGGACAATGGCCGTTTCATCTGTATTAGATGATATGCTTCAAGATAGGAGGATCGCTAATAATGGTCCATACAAGTACCCACCTCGTTCGCCTGATTCAACACCTTTGGTAGAAGTCCAAAGGTGTTAAATCTGTACTGTTTGGGGATCCATTAAAAATGAGGTATATGCAGATCCTGTTACAACCAAGAATGATGCAGTGTAGAGTCCGCGCAGCTTTTAATAATATTAGTGGCAATTACATCACTTTCTCAGCAAACAGATGCCTTCTCAAAAAAATTACTTTGTGTTTGGGGCAAAATGGCAGCGTTTTTGAACACTTACCTTAATTAAAAAAGAAAACGATTATACACTTTATTTGATCGTATTTTGATACGTTTTTTTTACTTTAGCATTACAAGTAAAAAGATTTGATCCGTTGAATTTTTATTTGTGTTTATTTGTTATAATTAAAATATGTTTTGTTCTTTTAGGTCGCTTTAAATTTAGAATTATTAATTAAAATCGTTTATTTTGATACATTTTCTTTAAACTGATTTATTCCAATAACAAAGCATTTTAGGTATACGATATCCTACAGAAAGTTAATATCATTTGTTTAGAAGAATACAAAAACGTATAGAAATAATAAGGTTTTCATTTAAAAAAATGACTTTTGCTATTTTTTTAACGTCGTATTAATATTTTGAATGCGCTGTAGAATATTAAAAAAAATTCAACAAACTTGCCAATAAAGGTTTGCCGTCTCTTTAACGTGGCCAAGTAAATTTCCTTTGTTTGCAGTACTTATTGTTTAACACGTCATTTAAAAGAGAAATGTAACTGTCACTTTTTTTTGTTGACATCTCCGGAATTGTTAATATTCAGTATAGGGAATGTAACACAAAGTTGCTTTAAATTTTAACATAGTACTGACTCGACTCTCGATGTGCATGGACGTGTTTAGGAGTGAGTGCAGTTTGAAACGCGTAATAAATTGCAATTCTTAAACAACAAATAAATATGATGCAACAAAATACCAGCAGATTTCAAAAAACAATCGAAGGAAAAGACAGCAAAATCATCGAACTGCAGAAAATTATAGATACGAGGATAAGAGGAAAAAATTGTAAACGAAGAAACTGCATGGCTGTTACCTAAAAATAAAAAACGGAAAATTAAAGAATCTCCAAAGATCACCGCTCAAATTTAAAAAGAGATTAAAACAGCTAAACCACCCCCAGTTGTGGTCAACAGCGTTGTAAGTGCTCCCAGAATTAGCTAATAAGCTGGATGAAATAAACTTAAAATATCAAGCCAGTATGCTTAATAATGGCCAGGTAAAAATAAATGTCCAAACCGAACAAGACTATAGGGCTTTAACAGACTTGATGAACGGAGATATAAATATGAAATGGCACACTTATGAGAATAAACATACAAGACCGATCAGAGTCATGATAAGACACTTACACCCCTCGTGGGACCCTAGGGACATAATTGAAGAATTAAAGGAAAGAGGATTTAAAGTTATGGACGTTGTCAACAAATTGAAGAAAACAACCACAAACGGCAAGAAAACTACGGAAAAATTACCTTTATTTATGGTAACCTTCGACAACAAAGAAGATATTAATAAGATATTTTCAATACAATACTTGATGCATATGAAGGTCAAAGTAGAAGCCATCAAGACCAATAAGTCGATTCCACAGTGTAAAAATTGCCAAAGATTTAATCACACTCAACATTTCTGCAAAAACCTTCCCAAATGTGCAAAATGTGCAGGTGAACATCTTACAGTCGACTGTACAAAAACAGCAAATATCAAACCGAAATGTGTCAACTGTGGCGAGCAGCACCCATCTAATTACAGAGGGTGCTTGGTAGCCAGAGAACTACAAAAAAAGAAAGGAACAAACAACCAAAGCCAAGAAAACACAAGCACGTGGCTTGGTATCAAAACCACGAGTCGAAGGAGTCGCATACGCTCAAGCATTGCAAGAAAATTCTGAAGGTAACATACAGGAGCAATCCATACAACAAATGATATGAAATCTCTTCACTAAAATGGAAGAACAAAACAAATCCACAAACCAACTGTCGGAAAGACTCAACAGATTTGAAACTAAAAGCAACAGGACGGCGTCCGTCAGCAGCAAGTGATGTATCTAAAAGAGTTAAGAATGGAATGCCAACGGCCTTCGTGACAAAATCCAGGAACTACAAGTCTTCCTAGACACCCAAAATACCGACGTGTGCATGATATCAGAAACGCACTTCACCATCCAATCTTACCTAAAAATAAGAGACTACAAAAGTTACAACACAATTCACCCCCAAAATAAAGCTACAGGAGGAAGTGCTATCCTAATTAAAGACAGCATAAACCACCATGAAGCACAAAGTGTAGAGACCAAAGAATGTCAACTGACAATAATAGGTATCAAATCCACAAAGCAGAACTTAATGGTCGGAGCCCTTTATTGCCCACCAAGACATAACTTAAAAAAGGAAGATTACAAGAAATTCCTAAAACACTTGGGTGAAAGATATATTGTAGGTGGAGATTTCAATGCTAAACATACATATTGGGGCCCCAGAGTGACTACTACTAAGGAAGAGAATGCAAAACTGCAATAAATGTAATGGGATGCAACTTCCTCTCTGCAGGCAAGCCAACCTATTGGCCGACGGATATCAACAAGGTACCGGACCTGCTAGACTTCTTCGTTTCTAGAAAAGTGTCACCCAACTTTATCGTGATCGAAGAAAATTTGGATTTAAGTTCTGACCACTCAGCGATTGTTCTGACACTATCTGAAAGAATAACCAAAAAAGAAAATAAACCAACGTTAACCAATAAAACAACTGATTGGGAAAGCCTCAAACTCGAATTAGAAAGCAAAATCAACTTGAACGTACAACTAAAAGACAAATCGCAACTAGAGACAGAAGCTTGAAATAACACAAAGGAAATCACACACAAACCCACTGGAAACAATTATCCTGTCGAAATAAGGGAACTAGCCAGAGGGAAAAGGAAAGCAACAGACTAGAGATCCCTCAGATAAAAATATCCTAAATAGCCTAACACAACAACTAAAACGTGAAATTATAAAACTTAAAGAGGAATCAATAAATAACTATTTGGCCAACCTAACAGCAGATAGAAATACTAACTATTCCATGTGGAAAGCAACAAGGACAAAGACCTGTTACACAAAAACCTGTTAAACAAAAAGACCTGTTACACATGCCCTCCTATAAGAAGAGAAGATGGCACGTGGGCTTGTAAAAATAAGCAGAAAGCAGACACGTTTGCAGAGTATCTTGAAAACATCTTCACATCAAATGAAATAGATTCAGACATCAATATTCAGGAAGTAATATATGTAGAAGAGGATATAAAAATTGATCGAGTAACTCCAAAAGAAGTAGCCAACGACATAAAAACTAACCTGAATTCGAAAAAAGCACCAGGATTTGATTTGATAACAGGTGAAATACTAAAACATTTGCCAAGGAAAGGTATAGTCAAGTTGGCATACTTATTTAATGCAACCATTAGACTGAAGTATGTTCCTAATATATGGAAAGTATCCGAAGTCATAATGCTGCCCAAACCAGATAAGTCACAGAATGAGGTGAAATCGTACAGACCGATATCATTACT
>JAWQRJ010003678.1:0-11783 GCA_033557515.1 Diorygopyx duplodentatus | reverse complement strand
AGGGTAAACCGTGCGCAAACTTGGTAAACGTATCCAAGAACACAATTCTAAACCAAGCTCAACTTTATTTAAACATACTCTACAAACTGGACATAAAATAAACTACCAAAACATTAAGAAAATTACGTTTGAACGTATATTTGACGAAATTAAAAAGGGGCGGAAGATGGATCTTTTAGAACAGTTAGAAATTGGAAAACACAAACACAACAAAAGACCCCTCCTCAATGAGCAAGTAAAATTCGATAATCAATACGCTCGATTTTATTTTGACTTTTAATCTTGAGCATCTGTCGGTTACATATATTTATTTAAAATTTAAAATTGAAACTTCAACTTTCGTGTGATCTCGTTTGTCACGTTTTCTAAAAACCTCTATCACCTTTCCTTATATGTTTCCACCAAAAACCACGTTAGTGCGTTATTCTCTTTACTTTATGATTTTTAATTCCACGTTTGCAACCCGCCATTTAAGATTTCCACCTTTCGACTATAAGTTTTTAACTAATAAATTTTTTAATTCTTTCTAAAAAAAGATTTTTTTTTTCATGAATTTAATTTTTATATTTTAATGTGTCTCCCTTTTTAAATTAAACTGACGATGGCCCGTGAACTGAAACCGGTATTTTTTTACATCATGTTGCTGTAACTCACTGCGTACAGTCTTCCATTAAAAAAGTTATGTATTTTTAGAAGCATCGCTTTCTAAACCGATCGCTGCCTTTTATATTATTTTAACTCCTTTTACTATCGTGGTACCTCTATATTTCCATCAAATGGATTATTTTAAGCAGATTATTTCTATTTTCCCTCTCGTTTTGGAACAAGTCCTTTGATTTTGTTATATAAATCCTCGAACGCTTCAGATTAGAGCTAATCTGATCAGACTTAATCTGATTCGACATAACTATGTACGCTTTTCTTGTGGCCATTAATTTAATTAAAACTGTTCAATTTGTTTTCACATTTTGTTCGCAATCGTTTTGTTTTCGAAATTATTAACATCTTTAGGAATTTCATTCGTAACACAGCTAAATAGTGGTTCTGTTTTATGAAGTTCTACACCTGATTCTAAATGTATTTTGATTTACTGATTTTTAATTAGAAGTCCTTTTTCCAGTAACAACTCTAGTTTTTGAGCTATGTAGAGGAGCGATTTTTACAAAAAATGTACCAATTTTAAGCTACAACCTTTTATTACAAGATTTTTTCGCATGACCCGACTTAGGAGCACTACTTTGAATGCTCGAATAGTAGTCAGCCATCATATTTGCATTCCAGTAACCCTGGTATCGGACTTCCATTGTGCGAATGTCTCGACTAGGGTATAATGTGGAGGAGCACAAGAAGTCAGTGACTATAAAGGAAGAATAAGACGCACATTCATAGTGCAAGGAAAATGGTAATTTTGAATATAGATAGACGAATTTTTTGGAATTGCTCAAATGTGTTGGCGAGAAAAATAAAGCAACATAAAACAAGATAGGAGGGAGGTCACAAACGATGCGTTCGATCTTCTCATCTTCTTGTTCACACAGCCTAGATAAGGAAGTGTTACTTACTCTCAGAACATAGAGTTTCCGTAGCTGAAAATGCCCGCTAAAAATTCCAATGGCAAATCACAGCTTTTCCTTTGATATCGCGAGATACTTCATCGCCATATTCTTGTACGAGCAACTTAAAACGATCCTGGCAGGCGTACATCTATTAGTTGCTTCCTACGTGTTTTTAATGCTTTGTGGGAGTTGTCTTTGATCATTTCTGCCATTGCCCGGAGTGACAGATGGCCTCTTTGCTAATCTATCAACTTCTTTGTAGCCACTGCTTCTGAATGTCCTTTCAGCCAGAAACACTGCTGGTCTCTGGCAACGTACATGAAGGTTTGATGTGTTTCCTATATTGACCCCTCGGTTATTTTATGCCTTCTAAGGAATATATATTATTTTCCTAATGATTTGTTTCAAAACTACAATACTTTTGAAATTATCGATGCATTACACTTGTGCTAAGAAATAATGAACACTAACGTATCTCAAGTATAACGAAATTGCGTTTGATTCAATATACCAGGTAAACCCTACCAGATTTACTCGAAGATAGAAAATGTCAAGACTAATGCAGTTTAATGAGAAGGTCCTCCTGAATTTTTAAACGAACTTTGCATCAAAGCGTAGTAACCTATTATGCAACCAAGTCTTTCGACGGTAGCAACGGAAAAGAAGGCTTAAACTCGAGCACTAAACGCTGAGAAGGTATCGCAATAATGTGTACAGCGCTGCAATTTTGTATACGTGTGCTTATCAACTAAATGGTTCTTTATTTCTCTTTCGTCCCGCGTCTGATTGGAACTGGCGCTCAATAAGAGCTCTCCGTCTCGAGTGTACAACTTTAAAATGGGGCTCTAAAGTTTTCGGTCTCACTGGGATTGGAAACTCGCAGAAACACGTATGATTTTAAAGAGTTCCCACTCTCCCAGTACGGCGTCTCTTCGTGACCTAGGAGCTTAAAGGTCTTGTGTCGGTGTTTTAGCCCCTTTGGCGCTTTGCGTGCGAGGTGTTTTGTGATTTAAATGTAGTTTGATATGCCGTTCAACCTTCATTATCTGTTCGTGAGCATTGTGTTTCGAAATGATTATAAAGAGACTTTGCCAATGTTGTCTTGCGGTTAAAAAATAATTACCTATTAGCTGTGGTTTCATTGTTTTTAAAGAAACTTATGGCTAACACTGACACACGCGTTTATAGTCGCTTATATTTATCATGTAGAACGAAAGATAAATTAGAATTTCATTTTGATATTAATTAACATCGACATATAAATCATTAAAATGCAATTAACTGTTCATTAACTTACCTTTTTTTCTTGGTGACAAACGGTTGAATTATGTTTCATTGTGTGGACGTTTAGAATTCGCACAGCTTACTGTGTACGAATATTAATGAATGTAGCATTATTTTGTGTGGTAGATCGGTGTAACGGTTCGTTTGCCCGCTGCCTGTTCTCTTATATTTTGGGAGGTGCTTCGTACTTTTCGTTGGTAGATGACGCTGCTAATTTTTATTTATATAGAATTTGTTTCTAAGGAAAGTGGTATCGTTCTTTCTAGGGAGGCTCCGCTAATGTCAGATCGGATCAATCAAAGACATGACATTTTTTTTCAAAACCTACTCCAAATGGAAATTTATTCTTCCACACGTTATATATTTCTTCAAAATACCTAACTAACATACGCAGAGGGTAATCATTAGAAACATTTACTTTTTTGATGCTATTTCAAACTAGATTGGGGTAAATTATTTTCATTTTTTTTAAATATTTCTAAAGAGAATCAATTACAGAAGTAAACGTAACGAGGTGAAAGTACAAAAATAGATTTTACCACAGAATCATCAGAGATCTTTGTACTTGCAGCTTGTATCTGGTTGGGTAGTTTTTTGGGTATGTGGGTTTCAGTTTTCTTGGTCTTTTCACTTCTTATTATTTGGATTTTTTTAACAACTATCCTGGCATCCTTGATAGCTTTCATAGTGTTGTTGCCCGCAATTCTGCATTTTCCTTCAATTGTATTTGGCTTTGAGCATTTCGAAGTGTGATGTATTGCGGCGCACTGGACACAAAAAAAAATTTACGACTAGACCTATAGGAACCAGAGAAATTATTGTCTTGTAAAAAAAAATTTGAATGCCATATTTAGTTTATCACGTTTAATATAAAAGATCTTGTTGACAAACAACTACAAGCACAAACGCTCAAACTGATAAACTATCTTTTATTTCTTATCATAGTTGCCTAATACCTTTAGCTAGAAAAAAATATGACTACAGATATTTCCATCGATTTAATTAAAATCAAGTAATCATTTTTGTTTTTCAGGTTTTGTCCGATTTTGTAACGTTTCTTAATTACCTTTTTTCAACAGTTAAAATACATCGACTCGATGAATATAAAAAATATAGTGTATTTGACATAATGTTTAACCATTTTTAAGTGAAAAATAATTAACCAAAAGTACTTTCAATATACATTTCATCGTGATACACAGTCATAAAACAAACGATAGTTGTGTAGTCAAAACTGTTTATTGCCGGCGCTTGCTTGATAGTGTGGAGTGGCTGCAATGATATAATTAAATTGAATATATCCGGAAAATCATTTGATTATAGATTTTCATTATACGGAAAATTTGTTCAAAATTCACCAATTGTCGGATTGAACATAATTCCAATGTTTTCTTTTTTTAGAAAATTTGCCTTTGTGGTGAAATAATGAACTGATAAATGCAATTTTGATACAAGCTCCAATACAGGGTGTCCCAAATTCGATGCGCATCATTGGTATCTTGCAAATGGTAAGAGCTACAAACTCTGTTAAATGACACTATATGGGATATTCAGACCTTTTATTGTTTTTCCAAAAAAATGCACCGCCTACTAGATACCCTGAAAAAACTGAAGATCGTCATTTTCTTCAAATGTGAATATTTTCCAAATTTTTTTCAAATATTATTCATAGAAAGATATAGGGCAGATATAGGGCAGAATAAAACTATTTTTTACCTTGCACCAGTTTCGAGATGTGACCCAAAGGAATTTTTTAAATGGCAACTATAGTTGATTTTGACACTATTAAATTACTTGATTTTTTTCCCTTCCAACGACATAAGGTTCGAGCTATTTATCTTTCATAGTTTAGGAGATATGAAGGAAAATCATATTCCACACAGATTTTAACCAACATCACATTATCCATGATAAAGATCTATGTTTTGTGTTCAAAATATAATACTGCATGTCTGGTATTTAGTAAAAGACAGCTTTGGTAGATATAAAGATAAAATATTTTCTGAAAAAAACAGTTCTGCTCAAATTTAGTAGGTCAATAAATTGCAAAAAAGGGAAACATGGAAGGAATAAATATGGTAACAATGAACATGGAAGCAATAAACATGGTAACAGTAAACATCATAGTAATAAACATAGTAACAATAAACATGGTAACAATGAATATGGTAAAAATAAACACGATAACAATAAACTAAAATTTTCCTACAAAAGATGTTCAATATGGCGGCCGATTACTTCCAAACATTTGGTAACACGCTTTTCGACACTTTTTCTACACTTTTTCCACAATTCATTAATTGACGAAGATTAACGGAGTTAAAAGTCTGTATGACACTTTATTGTAAATCATTAATACTGTTATAACTCATTCCGTATACCACATTTTTTATATGGCCACACAGGAAAAAGTCTAGTGGGGACAAATCCGGAGATCTCACTGGACATCGCAGGGAACCGTTCGTTGCAATCCACCGATTTCCAATCTTGTTGCTTAATATTCAGCAACAATATTTTAATTATGTGCCGGGGCGCCGTTCTGCTGAAATAAAATAGTTCTCTCCTCTTGAATTAGGTAGATCATCCAACGCATCTTCAATTTCCTGGTGCAGCAGTTCGGGAATATCTGTTTGAGTTAAATGTTTCGTTAACAATAAACGGACCTATTAAACGGTTTCCCAAAATGCCACACCACACATTAAATCCAAATCGTCCTGCAGACGTGATTATTCCGATTGTAAATGCCGTTGTTTGTAAGTCGACTTTCATCACTCCAAAGAATTTTATTACGAAAAGTCAAATCTACAACTTTTTCCCTGGAATGTTTTTGATGCGATAAATAATGTGGAAAATATGCACATTTGAAGAAAGTGGCGATTATCAGTTTTTTCAGTATATCTAGTAGGCGTTGCATTTTTTTCGAAAAACAAAAGAAGGTCTGAACAGTAGTCTGATGGTAGCTCTTACCGTTTCCAAGATACAAATAGTGAGCATCGAATTTGGGCATCTTGTATAAATGCTTTTAAATTAAACCATTGTACACACATATTCGTCCTTCTGGGAGGATTAAAATAATAAATAATTGTTGTAATTCATGTTGCAAATTGATTAATTAGAGATAGTGGAAAAAAGACTTCTTCTTCTGGCTTTAAGAAATATATTAATATTAGTTTAGAACTTTTAAAAGCTTATCACCAGCTAGAAAAATTAACAGCAAAAAAAACGGCTATGATAAACGTAAACAAAAGATGTCCGGAAGGACCGTTTTCAATTTATATACAAAATAAACCATAGGAAGACGAAAAGGTCAGAATAATCGACAAATTTAAAGTGTACATGTAACAAAGTCAAAGATATTTATATAACGCGTATATATTGTAAAATCAGAAATAATAATCGAACCGCGAACATTTTAACTAATTGTAATAAAAATAATATCTTACCAATGATAGTCAAATAATGATATGTCAACTGGAAAAGGAGAAAAATGCAAAACTATTTACGGAGAGTTCTTTGATCAAGAGATGGAAAAAAGGGTTTGTTAGAGAAGTCTAATTATTCATTCAATAAGACAATATTACTTTTATTCTTGTGCTTTTCTATTTCTAACTGTTAAACCAGCAAGTCAAGCTTTTTTATTTTCTGCCAATTATGCAGTAATTTAACATCCTCGTAGTCTATTTTGTGTCCAGTTTGTTTTTCTAATTTTGGTCCGGTTTGCTCTATGTATACCGCTTTGCAGCTAAAATTTTTCAATTTATATACTCCGCCCTTTTCGAGGATGGAATTTTTCTCTTTGTGGTTAAACAGCAATTTAGAAATCTATGTAGTTGATTAGTATGACAGTGTTACCTATACTATGTTTTTTGAACATATATTTAACTTTTATATTAAAATAATTGTAAGTAAAAGGTTTATATTTAACTTCTATGGAATTGTTAGGCTGAGTATTTGTGTATAGAGGATCCTATTTTATCTCGATTTGTGATTTGATTTTGTTGACATACCTTATGTGGTATGGTATATTTTGTTGACATAGCTTATGTAATGTGGTATCCGTTATATTTTGCTATATTGTAGCAAAATTTTTATGTTGTCACCTCTTAAGGGGTATATGAAAAATCTGTTAAAAAGGTGGAGTACAGCCAAACGGTTTGATAGTGGATGAAATTAATTGAAAGTAATGATGGTGGGTTTAGCAGAAGGTTTTCGAAATATGTTACATGTCAATCCGTCTTCTGTTCTATTAAATGCCAAACCCTCATTGATTGTATTTCGTCAACAGACTCTAGCTGACGATGAGCTTCTAAAGTTTGAAAGTAGTAGTGCTACACATTTTAAAGCAAGTAAAACATTGTTTTTTTCATTCTCCTTTAAAATAAGAAATGGTCTCCTATAATTAGATGTTAAAATCAGAAAGAAGCCTTCTTCTTGTAGTACTAAATATAGTAATTTTGTGATGAAACACTGCAGAATCAGAAGAAGTACATATTAATCATACTTCTGAAATTTAGTTGTACTTTTAAAGTTGTTTTTTTTACATTTCACCTCATAATAAATATTTTTCATGGTTGTTTATGAAACAACTATCCCATCGCCAGTGCGTGGAAGTATAATTATATCATGTCGTTTCAATTATTGCAAAAAATTGAAGGGTGCGAAGAAGGCGATTAAGGAAAATCTTACGTGGCTGAGAGCAGAAACTGTATTTTTTCTTGCATTCCCAAAATTTAAATATTCTGAAATTTAACAAATGTTTTATTCATTTCATAATTCATAATATAGCACATTTATATTATCTGTCACACTTGAATGAATTTTGGGTTACAAATTATTATAATTAGTTACATCCTATTAAATAAACTCTTAGCATCTGTTAACTGGATTTTTCGGAGGGAATTCAGGAATAAAGGAAGGCTTGAAAAATGATTCGGATCACATAGGAATTTTAGGCATTTGAGATGAATGTTTCGTTTATCTGTGTCATTTCTGTAGAGATTGCAGTTCTTTAGTGAATAAAAGAGCCTTAGCTAATAATCCGAGAGCAGTGAGCAGTTAGTTTTGATGTATGAAGTTTTAAAATCATTAAAAACTTTGTAATAAGTAAACGGTTTTTGAGTCTGATTTCTAAATATTGCTCATAAACTCATTATCTTACCTAGTAAATTGTAAAAAGTAAACAAAATAATAATAATTCACATCGCACCAATCATCACTCTATCTGTCCAATGTATATAATATATGTGTACAAGTTTATATGCCTGGTAGCTATGCAACCAGGTGATACAACCCGTTGTATTTGGTTGCATATCTGACAAATATTACTATACGCTGAACTGACAATCTACATGTACTACATCATAGTAGGACGGCGAAGACTTATGGAGATTACACATCCTGTACAGATCTAGTATCATTGGTTAGTACGTGCCTTTTTATAATTCGTTTCAGGAAAACATGTTTCAAATAAAAGCTACAGTAATTTCTTCTATGATATATAATTTTAATATATACAGTGTGTCCCATTTCTCTCAGACTGTATGGAACGTTAGTTTCATACCTAGACGCCTGTACATTATTTGACCTGAATTGGTTTAATGTAGGGCAATAATAGCTGCATTAAGTTAAACTAATTTTATTGCATTACGATTATTCACTGATTAAAATTTTAAGAAAAATTCGTAAATCGATCGATTTTCAGCAAGGTTTCCTCATTGTTAAACAATACTCACATATCACGTATCTTTCGTAAATTTATAAGAAGAAAAGCATCCGCAATATTTAAACTAGGTAATAGAAAGTGTGATGATTTACACCCACTCAGTTTCTTTTTAAAATTGACCACATACTCACCCGTAGAGGTCTGTTTGTTTACACTATGCGCGATTATACATTTTGCAATATTTATAGTGGATCGTTTACTTAGGCCATTATAGCTATACGAATTTCCCGCTATCCCAATATTTTTGCTAAATCCCTCTCAAGTTGAGATCTACAAGCACGTCTTGAACACGATACCTTACGCCGACGCTTTTAGTGACAGGGTAGACTACCCTGAAGTGCTTTCAACCCGATGCCCCGTCCTTTACCACTATAAACCGCCACGTATTCGTTTACGAGACCACACGGTATATTTAACGAGATATATTAACTCTAGGAATCACTTTAAGGGCTGGTTAAGAGCAGGCAATTTATAGCAACACTTACGCTAAATAAACGAGTGGGCTTGGCGAGATTTAAAATTGGCTTTAAAGTTTCGCCCTTCCCGTATAAAGTCTGAAAAGCGAGAAAAAAATCTAAACTTTAGAAGTCTTATGAATACCCAAGTCCAGAAAATAATCTGAAAGCTGACAACTTTAATCAGTGCGTTAGTACTATATTGATCTATTTGTTAACAAGATAAATAAACTGTGATAAATAAAAAGAGTGTGGTTTGAAAGAACATGCAAGTATGGGTACTATTCTTCCAAATATCAATTACGACAAAGGCCATTACAACATAAATACAGCATGAATGAACGGCAATTTAAAGATATAGTATTCATTTTTCAGTTTTTATTTTGATCTAGCAAGCGGCTGCTTTAGGAATGCCTAATTGCGATTACTGAGCAGACGAAATTATTTATTACGCTGTTATTTACAATACAACAGCTTACATAGAACAGTTCCACGGTAAATTCCAAGAAATTCCTGAAAATAGTTTTTAAGGTACTTAATCGTTTCCATGCTTTTTAATCGTCCGGTATAGTAGTTCATGCTTTTTGGCAAAAGCTTTCTATCGGACGGAAAACAAACAAGGGCGGAAAATAAAAGTTTTGATTGCATTTTGTTCTGGGTGACCCGATTTTCCTTTCCAATACTTTTTGCCTACTATTAATTCGCAACAGTGTGCAGCATAAACAAGCGTACATACCGGAGCCCAAAGTATCACATACGGTATACATGGGGGCGCGGAATTCAGTTTCCCGTGTTACGATGTTTTTTTTCGGGCCACGATGAGTTATTTGCGCGCATTTCCTGGGGTGGAGCAAGCCGACTGCGACTGCAGCTTTCAATTACGTTTCTATTTACGCTGACGTCGGAAAAAATGCCGGCTACGTAGCATGATTTGGTCGAATTTATTTCGATTTGTACGTGGATGTTTTTTCGATAACGCTACAAGCAGTGCTGGTACGTGAAAAACGATCGCTTTGACCCTAGAATGTTTCGTCGGTTATCCATCAGATTGGAAAATAACTTTTTTTTGGGATAACCTTTTAAGGTTAATGTAGTGCTTCAGTACTTTGATATATTCCATTGAGCACGCAACATTACATAATTTCTAGTTTTTGATAGGTCATCAACGAAAACCGGATCATAAGATTGGATAGATAAACAGTTTTGTTAATCATTGCATTCAAACCAAAAACAAAAGGTAACAAAATTATCTTTTCATTACACCAAAGATTTCAGAACTTCTAGTTTTGACTGCGATAATTTATTCCTAATCAAAATTTAGCAGATCCAATAAATTTATACGTATTAAAAATCGTAAAAGGAAAATATATTAAAGAAGCTCAGCAGTTAATCGTTTCGCGACAGTTAAGAACATTGCATGATATTAAAGCATGTTTAAATTTAAATTATTCAGACCAAAGATCTGAAGACTGTCTTCTGACAGATTTAATGCAAGTAGCACCCGCTAAACAAGAAAATCCTTACACATTTGGTAACAAGATACGTGACTCACTTAATTTATTATTGACAAAAATAAAACTTGACAATGTCGAATAACAGATGAGATTACTTTAATCTAATCTTACAAAAAGACGCATTACAGACATATTTAAGCCTACTTATGCAATTTATTATGATTTTGGTGAAACAATTTATAATAAAAATCCCGCAAATTTAGAAGTCGCAATGGAATTAGAAAGACAAAATCGGTTATATCTTTGTAAAGAAACCAAATTCACAAGTTAATTTAACGAATTCCCCAAAAGTAATTCCTAAAATTCCAGGAACGTCATTAAATCCAAAAATAAATAATAATCAACCACAATATTTCCAAAAGCCTTTGTTGTTGTGTAAAATTCCTATTAAACAATAATTTTTTCACAGAAATTTTCAACCAAGATTTTCTGGTAAAAACTTCAGACCTATAATGCAGCGTAACCCAAACTTAAACAGATATCCAAATGTTCAAAATCGATGACCAGAATCTATGGAATAGATTTATCTGCAAGTCAATGGCCCGAATGGCCCCTAAAAGATTAAGATCAGATCAAAATAACCTAGAAATTCAAGAAGAGTTATTTTATGACGAGGAAACGTCAATAGGTCAATATTTTAAATACTACATTTACGTATTTAAAACATTGACCTGCTTCCTCAGACGATTTACAACAAGTAGATTCTTAAGTAATGAAGACGAAGCCATTGAAGCCACAGAAGTTGAAATAGTAGGAGAAATAGCAAACGAGGATTTTTGCGAGCCAGCCTGAACATACCGAAGTGCGAAATAAACGTACAAATAGATACTAAATTACCTTCTATATTACTAAATACTAATTACCTACTAAATATTGTTGTACCCGAATTAGACAATGCAAATTTTTTAATGGATACACGAGATATACATGGGTAATATCCCCTGAATTAGTTGAAAATTATTTTTTAGATTATCTAATACATGAACCTTATCAAATAATCTTAATAATCAACTAGTGGGCCACCCCACTCACACGACTTTCTCTCACTTAACCCCCCGACCTGCTCTAAACGGTGCGACTTTGGGCAAATATATGTTAATAAAATTGATAAAAAATTCGACGAAAGACCAAGAAATTCGACAGTATGGAAGAAACCGTAAAATCGACAAATTCAACAAAATGAAAATTTAACAAAATGTACCAAATCGAGAAAAATAGCAAAATGGGACAGACAGTCGACAAATGTCATAAA
>JAWQRJ010003677.1:0-11787 GCA_033557515.1 Diorygopyx duplodentatus | reverse complement strand
CCTATAAATCGAATATCTTGACAATTTCCTATATTATGAATTATACATCCAGCACATATAAATAATAAAGCTTTAAATAAAGCATGAGTCAATAAATGAAAAAATGCTAAATTATGTACTGGTCACCAAAGAAAGGGGAAAACTATTTCTTTTCCATGTCGAAGATGGTCTAACGGTAAAATTTGAACTGAATCTTACTCCCGGTGTGGTTAAATCCGCGAAAACGTATTTATCTCGTTGACAAGATTTAAATCGTGGGTAATCAAAATCCCGCTAACGGAGAGGACCCAAAATAACTTCAACAACTTCGAAATTTGCACCAAAATGGGCTCGTACAATACCTCGATTTACACCGCATAAAAAGACTTGTTTTCTTGAAGAATCGTACAGAAAAGAGACAGGGTGCAAGCCAAAAACCGCTTATATACCTTACTCAAAAAAACTTTGCAGAAGCGCACATGTTGAGTTGTTACTAAAATGAGGAATTATTTAAAATGCAAGCGAACTTTATTTAAGAGCAAGAATGTAAAGAATGAAAGGGAATGAAAGGGGGCATCCAAGGAAACATTGGCAAGGAAACACCAACGAACTTTTGGAAAAATAAAAGTCTAGAAAAATAGCCATCTGTTAAAAGTGTGTAAAGTATGCCATCTGTTAAAAGATAGCCAAACTACTAAAGAAGAATCGAATAATTAAATAACAAGTTAAGAAGCCTCCAGCAGCCAGTGCACCACTGTAGCAAATCAAAACAACAACAACAAAAATTAATTTAAAACTGGTACCGATCAACTGTGTGTGTTACATAAAAGAAATAACAAAATTGGCTATCTGTGAAAAATTGCCCTATTAACAAAAAATTCAATGAATTACAAAAAAAACGTAACAGCTTCCCTTATCATTAGCAGTATTTTCTCAGAAACTGTGCAAGCAAGACAAAAGCACAGACACACGATTTTTCGAATCCATTTGCGGTCCGCAGTAATTAACAACAGACAAAAAATGACCAACTAGAAAAAAGTGGAATTTACGATAATAAACTAATCTTATACTAATAGTAAAGGATATTTTTGGTGAATTACCAAGGAAATAAACGAGGAAAAAAGGTAAACGAGGTTTCTTGTTGTTTTTTTTCCTAATCTTATACTATTAAACGAGCTAATCTTGTTAACTAATTAATTTATTTATTTATTTGCCGGCGTTGTCTCGGAAACAGGGACATTATCGTGGATGACATTTGCATGATTTAGAGTTTCCGGTGCCAGGATCGATTAAGATTGATCTTAACGTTATTATTGTACATATTTGTACATATCACTTTTGAGCGTTTGAAAATCGGTTATTTTTCACATTTAATATGATTGAAACAATCTAAAAAAAGCGTACTTCAACTCAAGGTAACCGCACACTTGGGGGCATCGGATGGGCTGAATGCATTGAATCGATTTGAACATTTCCGTTTAATTATACACATCATTACGATAATGCGAACTTCGGTGACGCTTGCGACGATCAGCCTGCGTTGGTTTGGTGAAATTAAAACAAAATCGCTCTCATCTATGTCTACGCGGCCGATGTGTAGTCGCCTTAACCGTTTTAGCACTCTGATTACAAAAAGGTTACTAGAAATGTAACTAGATTAACCAGATTTGTATTTGGGCATCCATTTTCACTTTTCGCAGTTTTGCAATATCATGATTAATTCCCACCCACCTGCATCGTCCGTTGAACGCGTTGACAGCTAGCTACCAAGGTGACAGAAGCCAAGCGTTGTCGTCAAGATATTATGTGTTCGCAACAGTCGGTCGAGACGACGGGGCTTGAACATGAAGATAACCTACGGATCCATTAAAGTCCCTAGATGTATAAAGTATTGCGATTGGCCACCATTTTATGTCAAATTCAAAATCGAAGGCGAGCAATTTTCAATTACGTCCATCATTTTTAACGTTAGGTATAGGATATGGGTAAAATCTTATCATAACTTGCTTAGCCTAAAACTACAATACTGAAAGTTGAAAATTTTCAGGTTAAATTGGAACTAAATGTTCAATTATAGAATGCCCTCTTTCGTAAGTGTTTACATAATCATTAAAAATTGAAGTATCGTTAAGGTAATTAAAACTGTATTAAGTAGGGTTAATTAATGGACCAAGCAAATGATTTTAAAGTATTTAAGAAACATCTAGGTAAATTAATAAAAAGACAGTTCAAAAGGTAGGAATCCACCCTTTTTGTATGAAAGGAAACAAAATTCATCTATTAGCAAGCGCTTTTAAAAATTAGCTTGCATCAAAACAAACATACTGAGCAAAACACGTTAATAAAAATAAAATCGCTTCATAGTTGGTTATTTGAGGAGAAAAGAACGAAACGTAGCTAAAAAGCTTACAGCTTTTCAATTTTTAGAAACCGGTTACCTATTTTACATGTATATAACTTTTTAATTTTACCATTAAACAAATATTTCGTTTTTATGTAGGTGTGTAGATATCACTTTATAAATAACATAAAGATACAAATTTTAAGTAGTTGCTAGGTAGTTTTAGATTAATGAGTATTTACTGAGTGAAAAGGTAACAAGAGAAAAATCTCAAATTTAAAATTAAATTACCTAATCTAAAGGGAAGTTAAAATAATCATAAATGGGCAAATAAAGTATTCAATTTTAAAATATTTATATAAGAAATTGCTCGATACGTTTATAAAAGGGCATTCGAAAAGCTAGGAAGATGTTGTAAGATGCAAAAATTCATCTAATCATTGCTCTTAAATATAAATCTTAAATATGAGTACAATATTGTAATATTTCCTGTACTTGATGTATCTCAAGAATGAAAAGCAAGCTTCCATTAAATATTGTTTTCGTCACTTTCTTGGCATATCTTCTCTTCAAAAAGTCGTTCATAAAAATTGTAATAGTAGAAACTGAATCAAATAGCACAGCAGCACAATAGAAATAATTAATAGTACTTACGAAACCCAGCGCGACGAACTAGGAATTTAATCTTTATTAATTTTTAGAAATAAAATAAAATGTAATCTTTTATACTAGGGTATACTTATATGTTAACTGAGACGAACACTGAAAGTCGTGAGAGTACTTGATACCAGCTATCTTATACTATTAAACTAGGTATTCTTGTTAATTTATTTAATGTATTTAATTGTCGGCATCGTCTCGGGAACGGGGACATTAGCGAGGGTGATATTTGCAGGATTTAGAAAATCCGGTTCCAGAAATCGATTGAGGTAGGAAGCGACCTTAAAAAAAATCATTTTAATATATAAAAGTGAGTTTTTGCTCAGTTTAGCTGAGCGGAGACAGCGGAGTAAGTTGCGGACACACATTGTGTAGTCAAAGCTGGTAGAAGGGTGAAACAGCTTTGGCGCTACCAAAGCGAGCGCGGTGGTGAAAAACAAAATGTTGTTTTTACCCCCAGCGAGCTCGGTCTTCCAGGTACTGATGTAATAAGTGCTGTGTAGGATAATCTGGGAGAAATGTGTATACAAGATTTAAAAAACATCTAAAAAATAAATATAACTCAATAGTTGGCAAATATATAAGAGATACATGTCACCAAATACAAGTACAAAAAATAAAACTGATAGATGAGGCGAAAAATCAAGAAGAATAGGATATACTCGATCAACTAGAAATCACCAGAAAACATTCTAAACGAAATAATTGAAAATAACCCAAATCGTGTACTTTGTTGCCTATTCAACCGTTCTTCAACCGACACAATACAGTTATATTACAATAATATTTTTGTAAACATGGTTCTTGTTAACCTAAAAATATTTTAAAGAATATGTTTTCTATGTTAACTCTTATGTTTTCTAGCTGCTTGTAAAAATTTTTGGACGGTGACTTTATATTTTTCAGAGATGGATTATGTTGTTATTACTGGTTCTGAAGATGCCGTCTGCAATGAACGGCGAAACGTCAACGGAGAGTTTCTTCACCGACGTGGCGACCACCAGAAAGACAAGAAGAATGTTGTTATTTGTTAATTTTACAGTTGGGCTCTTTCGAAAGTAGTAACCCAGAATATCAAAAATAGGATAAAAACGTTATTGGAACAAAACAAGCTTACATAAGCTAAGGTCATTAGCTACGTTTACTATTACAGTACTTACAAACAAAATAAAGTTATTAGATCAGAATGAGTTAAAGTGCTCCAACTTCCTTCAGTTTATTAAAGTTTTTAAATTTTATCAGTGCCATTTAGGTATTTTTATGTTTTTTTAGTCCCAGAACGGCCTACCTCCCTCTATCCTTTCTCATTTCTAGTTCTTTACAATATTGTCACTTAGTATCAGATTTGTTTCTTTATTGATTTGAATTGCGTATAAATCTTTAAGAAAATACTTTTACAATAGATTACATAATGATAGCGACAAATTTTAAACCAAACCGTAAATTTTTAATTCTGCTAATTCTAAAATGATGTCTTATATATTATACATAAATGTGTACTTAGTTTGTCGCTAAATTATTTCGTATTTCGTCTTTTTTCTTCTTTATCGTTTACGAATTCAGGAATAATCTGAAATATCTTTAATTGACATTTTTCCTAATAATACCAACAAAAAATGTATTAACAAAGTCTAACAAATCCACCGCTATCCGTGTTTTTAATTAATCATCCCACTTATGCAAGTAAAAGTATTTCGTCTTTGTCTGTTTTGCATTTGAATATTTAAGGGACAGTGAATGTTAATATTTAGATTTGTATCTTGCGGACCTCAATATTTTTTGCCTTCAAAATTTTAGGTTCGGTAGTTGATTCGGTGTTATTATGGGTTGCAAACATTCTTTAATTGTTGAAAAACTGAATGGACCTTTTATATTTTTCGTACTTTCACTTGCAAGTAATGTATGCTCTATTGGCAGTGTCCTGATAATCTGGATCGTGTTTTGAAGTTACACAAGAGGACAAACGTCGGGAGCTATTCTTGAGTCTTCGGAATCCAACTATGGTAAACGAGCTTTATATACTTCACGCCGATCCCCCCTAATTAATTACCAACCAAAAAAATCATAAAAGGTATTACCGTTTTCAGAATGAAACTTCTTCTCCTTCTTCCACGTATTGTAGGCCTTGGGCCTGTAATTTCCAACTTATGGTTTCTCTAGTGATGTCGATGTCCACGAATCTTTCCATCTGTTTGGAGGTCTTCCTAGAGGTCGTCATGTCTGTGGTCTGCGATCTCGTGTGATTTTAGCTATTTTTCCTCTATCTATTCTGTCTACATGGTCATTCCATGCTCTTCTTCTTTTTCATCCCCATCTGACTATGTCTTCCACCTCTCATTCGTTTCTTATGTCTGTGTTTCTTTTCCTGTCTCTTAGTGCGTACCCTCAGATGTTTCTGAGTATTTTCATTTCTGTTGTTCAAAGTATATTTTTTGTTTTTTTGTTGTCTGCTCTTGTTTCTATAGCGTATGTCATTATGGGTCTCACACAGGTTTTCTAGATTTTAATTTTTGCTTTTTTACTCATGTAGGTATTGCTCCACATGACATCTCGAAGTGCACCTGATATTCGGCTGGCTTTGTTTGCCTGGTCTTTTACTTCGTTTATTCTATCTTGACATGAGGTGATTTGTATGCCTAGGTACTTGAATGACATGACTTGTTCTATTGCTTTGTTTTCCAGAGCGAGTTTGCATCTCACTGTTTCTTTAGATGCGACAAAGGTTTTTGCTTTTGTGGTGGATACTTGCATATTGGAGGCTTGAGCTTTTGTGTGGAATGAGTGCAGAAGCCTTTGTAAATCGTCTTCGTTCTTTGCCATAATCACAGCGTTGTCGGCATAACATACAATCTATGAAACTAAAAAGTAATAATTTCTACTAGTTAAATAGTGCGATATATTGTCTGATATTTGCTTTGATAGGATTCAATTCGTTCCGCAAATGCGTTTGGATAAACTCTAAAGCGCAACTAAACACTATAAGAGAAATCAGTCACAGTCGTGAGAAACGGGTTATGAAAAAAATCGAAAGTATTTAGCATCGATATTTTTGCAGACGCTTTAATAGTAATGCTTTCCATCGCGTTAAATCAACTCAAAGACACCTTTCGCGTTTTAAAAACCCTTTTTGTCACGTTCCTCGGTCGGCGCAGCTTTCTCTTTAAATATTCATCCGCGAGCGTTTACTTTAAATTTTGCGACGCTATATGAGAGTTACATGTTGCGGTTAGAAAGCTCGATGAATTTTTAATAAACAAAGAGGAAAAGTAGTGGGAAACTGTACCACCTAGTGGGCATACATTAGCAATATTGCTACCGGGGTAGTTGTTGTGTCAGTTACTTAGTTAGACAGTTTATATTTTAGCACCTTTTAAAAGCCACTTTGTTATATTTCGTATTTATGGCAAATTCCGTCGTCTAGCAAGTTTTTGGTTAAGGGGTTATGTATATTGTATAATGTATTCAGATAGCGTAACATTGTCAACGCAGGTTGATTAAAATTCTATTTTCGCAAGCAGGAATTAAAGTTGCTGACGATTTTAATTTCAGGAATTGCAGTACACTGCTGGAGGTATTTGCAAGTTTTGTCCAAACAGTAGTTTAACCTACTGTGTTAATCTGACACAACATCTAAGAATATGTTAAAGTCGCCTGTAGATATGCCGATAGAGTTATCAAACTTTGTGGCGTAACAAGAACACAAATTTTTCGCAACCAGTGCTCGCAGATACACATTACCATGTATTTTCAACTTAATTCCATTAAATATGATTCAAGTATAAGGAACTTGTTGCTTAGATTCTGAACATCTCTACGTGGGGTGTGAATTTAAAGTTGAGCGCCACTTCGCCTATAACCTCCTAAGTACGAAAATAACTAACAAGTTAGTTTGGATAATAATGATTGCTGTTTGCGTTTCAATTGCCAGTTTCAAATGTTCTGAATTATGCGTTGAGTGACGGCTTTCAGGAGTTCGCCCAGTTAAAATCTCGTAGCGACACAATTAACAGTGTCGGAAATGATTGTAAACCGACGTAACAATTACCATATTTGAATATGCATAAGTGGCGTGAGGAACAAGGGCCTCTCCCTAGCGCAGCAGTGAGAGTGTCAATAATTAAGTTAAGGAACAAGTTTTCGGCGGCTGTTTTCGTAAGATGTTGAGCCGCACTTCCGCTTCCGTCGTCGCGGCGCGCCCCGTAATAAATTGTGTCTACACTGAAAAATAAATGAAAAGTTGCGCGAGCTCCCAAACACAATCAGGGGTCGTGCATTATTAATAAATTCTCACTTCCCAGAAGTGTTGGGGCGCCGCCTACCGGGACCTACCTTTAAATAACTGATGAGGCAGGAAATTGACGACGCACCATTGCGTCGCAGCGGCCGCCTTGCGATTAAATTAAATTAAACTGAATTACCGCAATTTTAGAAGTCTACCCAAGTGAAGGGTCCTGCTAATCAAAATGCGGAAACCTTAACAGTCTTCAAGGCGCGGATTCCCATTACCTTATATGTTATAAAAATATATCAAAAAAGTGTAACATTATAACAGGTGTGGAAAGTTGCACTTTTCTCACGAAAAAGAAAACACCTTGGACCCAAGAAAGAATGTTGATGGAATCAAAACACATAAAGTGGCTGCATATTATGAAGGACACGTTCATCGTTTTTCCAGCAACTGCCTGTTGTTAATTGTACTAACATACAGTTTCCATATCGAATTATCTGTCGGTAGATTACCGATATTACAAATCAATCTCAATACTGCCAGATAAAGCGATGTATTTTCGGAAGATTTGCACCTATATTTATTGGCACGGACAACAACTGACGTACTTTCGTCGTGAAAACGTACAATGTGTCCATCAGGGATGCGGGATCTGGGGACATATCGTCCTTCGGCGCACGAAGGAAACTGTAAATTGAATTTTGCTAAATAATTCCATTAGCGTTGGCCGACATAAAATGGGACCGCGCGCGGCAGAGACGAGATGGGTTTCAGGAGACATTTATTAACCGAGTCGCGGACGTGTTTAGTTTTCAGATCAGTTTTCAGCCGGGCGAGAAGTGCTCTCCCGAAAGAACGGGGAGACGAAGAACTATGGCGACCTCCCGCGCATATCTGATACGCATTCCCTCAGACTGCTGAGCGATGCGCCGAATTTGTCACTGTGTGCATTTAATTAACGTTTTAGTTGAATTGAGGTAACGCAGATGAATTTATTCGGTCCTCCCGGCGTAGTCATTAAATGAGACAAGAGAGAAGCATTCGAATGTTGAACTAATTAAGTTCATCGACATTGTAATATAGAGTGCAGTAAAGAAATACACTAGATCTATTACCATTCAATGGGAAAATGCTGTATTGCGTGTAGAACAAAATTCATCATCACAGAGACCCGTGCGCATGTAGTAGTGAAACAAGGTTATATCAAGCGGAACAATTGTTACGTACTTATTATTTGTGTAAAATACACTTTTCGTGCAAAATGTATAATACATTTTGCACGATCGTGTACTTTTGTCGAACGGTTTCGAAAATAAATTCCCAATTGAAACGCTGAACTTGATTTGAAAATTATACTTTTTCTGTTACACATTTGATTTTATAACATTAAATATTACCGGTAAGAACTTCATAAAATAATACTGTGTTCTTCATGTTAGTACATAGTTGTGCTTCTATCGTTACAAAGTATCACATTATCATGGTGCAATGTTAGTTTATAAACTACTTTCTAACGATATGTTCGTTTTCCCTAGGAGCAATGCTGGTTGCATTAAGTTCGAAAGTTTTTTTTAAAGTTTAAGAACAAATATTCACAAAACGTTTTTCATCCTATTTTATGTTGAAGCACTCTAAAAGCCCACTCCAACACACCCAAGGTCACGCGAATCGGTTCAAATTTGACTAAGCTATATACGGCTCGAGGAATTATTTTGGTACCATAGCCAGGCCGATCCTCCCTACCATAACACTTAAGCCGCGCCCACAGCGCTTACAATACGTAGTGTGGGGCGACCAGACTCGCACGTGCTAGGCGGCAGACTGGTAGGTGCGACTGTAAGTAACATAAATCTATTCTTATAAAAGGAAAATAAAAAAATATTCTAAAATAAAATCAATTCTTAAAACCCCATTTGAACACAAAAAAGAACACTAAATTTAAAAAATTACAATTGCGGCTCAAATAGGCCGCCCTGAGATGCCAAACAGTAACCTAATCTCTCATAGAAATTCCTTCTAACATTAGAAAGCATTTCAGATGTGATAAGGTTAGCTGTTTCTAGTATTTTAGCTCTCGGGGCATCCAGATTTTCTGCTCGCTCGTGGCCATAAAGAGCCTGTTTCAAGAATCTCCACAAAAAAGTCGTTTCCGGAATTATTTGCGTTTCTAGCAACTCTAGATATTTCCGGGCATTTAATGTCCCATCAATAAAAAAAGAGCCCATTAAATGGTCACCAAGAATTCAAATTTTCGCGAGACCAATATTAAACTACGTTAGAATTGTGTTTTGCGTGCAGTGAAAAAGTCGATTCATCGATGAAAACAACGCCTGCTTGACGCGTCGAGAAGCAGGCGCCGTTCGCGTTAACCAATAGTTACAGTAGGCGCGGCATAGTAGACACTATACGCTGTGTTTGGAGAGACTAGACGTGGCGTACTTGCCGGCATGGTGCCAAAATAAATCCTCGCCCTGTATATTTTTTCGTGAAGTCGCATCATGTTTTTATGGTTCATATGGAGGAAATTGTTGATTGTATAGTCTTTGTCGCTCAGCAGCCACTCCTAGTTTTCAGAGTGACTAGAGGAGTAGGGAGAAAGGAATTTAATGTGAAATGTTGTTAAAAGTTAAATGTCGAAGCAAAGATAAGATCATGTTCCAGTAAGTTTTTAAAGCTGATAACAACAAACTGGTTTACTTTAATGTCACTGTTTTCCGCTTTTGGACATCAACACAAATAAATAGCATTTGTTCATTGTTCAAATTGTTCAAATTATATTTTTTTTGTTATTTTGTGTAAAAAATTACATTCCCAATCCTATTGGAATATCTTAAAAAATGACTACACGGTATGAAAAGCTGAAAATCTCAATTTTTGTAAGGGATTTAACAAGGATTGAAATAAAAAAAATAAGGAAGGGGATTCAAATACTTTTTGCTCCTTCAAGTTACATAGTGTTAAAGTCAAAAATATTGTTTATGATTTTTTGTGAAGTACTGAATAAATTTGGTTATAAAATAGTTATTACTGTATATAAATTCATGAAAATTTTAGGATTTATAAAGGAATGTATAGAGTTTTAAGTGATTAAAGGGCAATTAGTGGTTTAGAAGGAAAAATATTGAATTCGGTAAATTAAGATGACATTGAAAAAAGGTCTAAAAATAGCATTTTATGATATTATGACTTAAAAAAATAACCGCTTTGTGTACAGGTATAAATTTTTTTAAATAAACAAACGTGAACTAAAACAAAAGTAATGATGTTAATATACCTTTAACGGTCATGAAGTTATACCGCGTCAAAGTCAAAAAATATTTTTGTCTCATTTTTTCATATACCGCCGACCAAAATCAGTTATAAAAAACTTATTTTTAAACACAACTAAACGAAAATTTCAGTATTTGTAAAAGAAGGTATGTAGTGAAACGTAAAAGATTAAAATCTTAAATAAAATTAGTAGTTTCACAGAAAAAACGACAATGTAAAGTAATAGTACTAAAATAATCCAGAAAATGACTGCTAGCCATTTGCATTTTTTTTTAAAATAACTGGTCGATATAAAAGTTTGAGATTCCCAATTCTTCTAAAGAAGGACTGACAATAAGGGATTAAAAGAAAAATAGGTGCATTGAAATATCTTTAGTCATCGTAGAGCTATACCACGTTAAAGTCAATAAATATTTTTTTGTTATTTTGTGTGAAAAATGACATTCCCAATCCTATTGGAATTTCCCAAAACATTGCTGCACGAAGAAAAAGAAGAATTCAGGAAGGATTGAAACAAAAAATAAGGAGATTCAAATACTTTTTGCTCCTTCAAGTTACATAGTATTAAAGTCAAAAAGTTTCTTTTATGACTTTTCATACAGTACTAAACAAAATTGGTTATAGAATAGTTATTATTGGATATAAATTCATGAAAATTTCAGAATTATTAAAGGAGTATGCAGAGTTTGAAGAAAAAAGGGTAATTTAAGTACAATTAGTTGTTTAGAAGCAAAAAATTATTGAATATTTTGATTATTGAAAGTCGGTAAATTAATTAGTATTTCATTAAAAATTCAAAACTACAGATCTATTCATTTAACATTTCAGATGTTAAGTAGTAAACAAAATTTGACAGTTCCCTCCATACGCACTGGATTTTAAAGGACTTTGAACATAAAATAAGATAAAACATCCGATAGAACATTTTCTGAATATTTGTTCTTAAACTTCAAAAAGTTCGAAAAAATCGTGAAAATTTCAACTTTCGGCGAGCTTATCGCAGTCTTGCCGGTTGCGAGGTATGACAGTTATTCATTTTGAAGCACATGCACATACCGAATAACGGTTTTTCAAGTCACATTAGAAGTACATTCAAAAAAAAATTATCAGTAATCAAGTGCTCACTAGGAAAGTAGTTTGTGATGTCCGCGTTGCGCGAGCTTAGAATTAAAGGTAAAAGTTATAGGTAAAACATATGCCAACTTAAAAAATGCATTTAAAGTAAAGTGGTTGTTACAAACAATAGGTACAAAAACTATGTTTTTGTTTCAGCTACAACACGGCAGCACCGTAGTAAGTCGAGGCCAAA
>JAWQRJ010003676.1:0-11787 GCA_033557515.1 Diorygopyx duplodentatus | reverse complement strand
TTTTCTCCTTGTGTTTCTCTTGTAGGAACTTTAATTATTTGTCTAGCTCGAGGTGTTAATTGAATTACTGGTCTGTTTAAAATAAAAGGAATTTTTGTATATTTCGTTTCCAAAATTTCCTTATTATAATCTAATTTTGCCTTAAATTTTTGTAGTAAATCGGAACCTATTAAACCATAAAATTTTTCATAGAAATCTGCTATAATGAAGGTATGTAGTTCAAACGGATCTTTAAAAAACTTCGAAACTGGGTATTTCTATCTTATAATTATTGTCTCTTGTCTATTATATCCTTGATCTCTGATTTCGTTGGTGCCATCAATAGTTCTTCTTCACTTTCTCTTTCTTCCATTTCGTCATCTAGTTTCAGGTCTGTTAGTAACTCCCCAAAGTTTTCTGTTATCTTTCTTTATATAAAGTTCTTTGTCTATCTTAGCATTGAAGTCTCCCAGCAGTACAACTATATCTTCTTTTGTGATCATTTCTTCTTCTAGTTTTTCGTAGAATTTTTCTTTCTGCTTATTTCTTTTTTTTTCACTTGTATACTTATTCGATTTATGACAAAACCGCTTTACTGCTCCGTATACATTCATGTTCATTGCATAATTTACCACATTGTTCGCTTCGAGTATAGATCAGATCTACTTTGGCAATAACGTAGCAATTGAGATGTTCAAAGCCTACTAACACAAGATGTGCGTGACAGATAGTATTTCGCGTGTTTGCACAATAGCAAAACGCAGCTAATTCTTTTTCATATTACGGTTTTACATCGAAAAGTTATAATACAGTTGCAAAACCATATTTTATATATATATATATACATATTTTTAAGTACGTGCTTCAAACATTTATTAATCAATTTGATAGCTTATTTCAATCTTTTCAATTTCATCCTTTCAATTTCATTTATATAACATTCCACTAAAATGGTACAGCTCTTTCACTATTAAAATATGCCATAAAACCGTTTCTTAAATCTCTTACTTCAATTAGTTATGTTCTGTTAAATAAATATTCAACATCCCTCTAATTTGCTCTCTTTGTATATGGAAGAAAACCAATACAAAGATGGAATAGGAAAAGTTAAATTATCTTCGTTTTTCGTATCGCAAAAAAATAATTATCTTCGTTTCGTTTGGTGCGCGCCGCGCCGCTGCGAACTTTTTCTTTCTCTCGAGATCGCGAGAAGAATCCTTCTTCTTCGCTCGATCTTCGCCTCCCACCAAATGGTCGATTTTAGCTCCGAACTGGAATAGAATAGGGCCCCCACTAAACCTTGCCTGGAGATGGCTCCATTGTGTGATCTAACCGATGAATCTTCACGTTTGAATTGTGGTGGGTGCAAAATTCTGCCGCTATTTTTTCTGCGAGGGGTTGCTTCGGTATAAATAGTGGTGGTTATAGAAAACTTACCTCAGTCTCGAACCAGCAGCACAACTTAAGTAGGTGTGTATGAATAGTAAAAGTTGTGTGTGGGAAGTGTGCTTTCTTTACTAACACAGATACTATATGATTTCAGGTAGAATGTATACAGAGAAAATGAGTTGGACACATCTACTAATATGTAAGTTTTTTTTTTAAACTTTTAAATTTTATCTCTTCATATTATACCTATAATTAATTATTAAACAATTAATTAACGCCATCAATTATTGGATTAATCACCGTTTAAATGCGTTTCTTTACATAAACAGTCATCAACGTGTAATTACCGTACGCATTTACGGCGTGTTTACAGCGACAATAACAATATAACTGCAATAAACGCGAGCTGCGCGCGAATCCAAACGAACGCGCCCGCAGTAATAATATTTTCTTTTGTAAAAAGCTTTCAAGCGACAAAATGAATGAAGTGTCGTAATGATTGCGGTTTTCCCCGAACCATAGATGGCATGACCCAGACCAGAAGGCAACGGTAGCCGGGCTATTTGCGGTTTTAAAAACTAAATTGCAAGTTATAAGGAAATGTGCACGAGTAAATATTGACGACGTGAAAGCCCACGGTATTCTTTTGCGACAGTTTTTGCTTTTGGAACCCATAGAAAATCGTCTGGGGCTTCTATTTTCAAAGGCCGCGTCTTCATAACGTGGTTATTTTTCGAGTTATCCCAATTTGAAAATTGCGAAAAAGTAATAAGTAAGTAATTAAGCTATAATCTAAGTTGATTTCTTAGCAACTCACCATGTTTTTTGGTAATTTTCTAGCAAGGTCTGATAGAAAATGATCTGGGGATTCTATTTTCAAAGACCACGTCTTCATGGCATTAGTATTTTCCGAGTTATCCCAGATTGAAAACGGAAAAGTACAAAAAACGTCTATAATCTTAACGTAGATGATTTCTTGGCAACCCACCAATTTTTTTGATTATTTTCTAACAGGGTCTTATAGAAAATAATCTGGGGATTATATTCTCAAATGCCGCGTCTTCATAACGTGATTATTTTTCGAGTTATCCCAATTTGAAAACTGAAAATTGCGGAAAAGTAATAAGTAAGTAATTAAGCTATAATCTAAGTTGATTTCTTAGCAACTCACCATGTTTTTTGGTAATTTTCTAACAAGGTCTGATAGAAAATGATCTGGGGATTCTATTTTCAAAGACCACGTCTTCATAGCATTAATATTTTCCGAGTTATCCCAGTTTGAAAGCGGAAAAGTACAAAAAACGTCTATAATCTTAACGTAGATGATTTCTTGGCAACCCACCAATTTTTTTGATTATTTTCTAACAGAGTCTTATAGAAAATTATCCGGGGATTATATTCTCAAATTCCGCGTCTTCATAACGTGGTTATTTTTCGAGTTATCTCAATTTGAAAACTGGAAATTGCGAAAAAATGGCTATAATCTTAACGTAGTATTATTAACGTAGTAGTAATATTTCTTAGCAATCCACCAAGTTTTTTGGTAATTTTCTTACAGGATATTACAGAGAATTACCTAAGGATTACATTTTTAATGGCCGCGCCTTTATACCATTAATATTTTTCAAGTTATCCCGGTTTGAAAACGAAAAATTTCAAAAAATGCCTATAATCTTTACGTAAATGATTTCTTGGTAATCCATCATTTTTTTTTGGTAATTTTCTAACAGGTTCTTATATAAATTATCTTGGGATTCTAATTTGAAAGGCCACGTCTTCATAACTTGGTTATTTTTCGAGTTATCCCAATTTGAAAACTAGAAATTGCGAAAAAGTGGCTATGATCTTAACCTGGTTGATTTCTTGGTAACCCGTCAACATTTTTGATGGTCTTCTTATTAGGTCTCCAAGAAAGTGATCTGGGAATTCTATTTCTAATAACTGCGTTTTTATAACATCGTTGCTTTATTAGTTATCTGGGTTTGAAAATTAGAAATTATGGGAAAAATTAGTTATAACGCAGAAATAGTTCATTCCCTTACATGTTACCCAATTTTTTTTAGGCCATTTTAGACAACGATCCGAGAATTATATTTTTAAGGTCCTTCGTAAGATTATCTTGTTTCGAGCTATCTCAATTTGAAAGCTGGAAATTACGAAAAAATTACTTACAATTTTAACGTAGTTGATTTCTTTTCTGACAACCCACTAGCTTTTTTGGTAATTTTCTAACAGGGTTTTATAGGAAATGACCTGGGGATTATATTTTTAAAGGTCTCGTTTTTATCATTACTATTTTTCGAGTTATCCCGATTTGAAAACGGAAAATTACAAAAAAATCCCCTATGATCTTAACGTAGATGATTTCTTGGCAACCCACAATATTTTATGGCAATTTTCTAACAGGGTCTTATAGAAAATGATCTGGGGATTCTATTTTCAAATGCCGCGTCTTCATAGCGTGGTTATTTTTCAAGTTATCCCAATTTGAAAACTGAAAATTGCGAAAATGTGGCTATAATCTTAACGTAGTATTATTATCGTAGTAGTAATATTTCTTAGCAACCCACCAAGTTTTTTGGTAATTTTCTAACAAGGTCTTATAGAGAATTACCTAGGGATTACATTTTTAATGGCCGCGTCTTTATACTATTAGTATTTTTCGAGTTATCCTGATTTGAAAACGAAAAATTACAAAAAATGACTATAATCTTAACGTAAATAATTTCTTGGTAACCCTTCAATTTTTTTGTTAATTTTCTAACAGAGTCGCATAGACAATTTCCTAGGGATTACATTTTTAATAGTCCCGTCTTTATACCATTAGTATTTTTCGAGTTATCCTGGTTTGAAAACGAAAAAATACAGAAAATGCTTATAATCTTAACGTAAATGATTTCTTGGTAACTCATCAAGTTTTTTGATAATTTTCTAACAGGGTCTGATAGAAAATGATCTGGGGATTATATTTTTAAAGGTCGCGTTTTCATACCATTAGTATTTTTCGAGTTATCTCGATTTGAAAACGAAAAATTACAAAAAAAGCCTATAATCTTAACATAGATGATTTCTTAGTAATCCTCCAGTTTTTTGATAATTTTCTAACAGCGTCTTATAGAAAATGATCTGGGGATTATATTTACTCATTTATTATAATTCGTTATTAATTTATTATCATTATTCATTAGTATTTTTCGAGTTATCCTTTGAAAACGAAAAATTCCAAAAAAATGCTTATAATTTTAATGTAGATGATGTCTTAATAACCCATCAATTTTTTTGTTAATTTTCTTACAGGGTCTTATAGAGAATTACCTAGGGATTACATTTTTAAAGGCCGCGTCTTTATACCATTAGTATTTTTCAAGTTATCCTGGTTTGAAAACGGAAAATTACAAAAAAACACCTATAATATTAATGTAAATAATTTCTTGGTAACCACCAAATTTTTTGGTAATTTTTTAACAGGGGTTTATAGAAAATGATCTGGGGATTATATTTATTCATTTATTATCATTCATTATTAATTCATTATCATTATTCATTAGTATTTTTCGAATTATCTTTGTTTGAAAACGAAAAATTACAAAAAATGCCTATAATCTTAACGCAAATAATTTCTTGGCAACCCATCAATTTTTTGTTAATTTTCTAACAAGATCTGGTAGAAAATGATCCGGGGATTCTATTTTCAAAGGCCACATCTTCATAGCATTAGTAGTTTTCGAGTTATCTCTGTTTGAAAACGGAAAAGTACATAAAATGCCTATAATATTAACGTAGAAGGTTTCTTGGCAACCCACAACACTTTCTAGCAATTTTCTAACAGGATCTTATAGAAAATAATTTGGGGATTATATTCTCAATTTCCACGTCTTCATAACGTGGTTATTTTTCGAGTTATCTCAATTTGAAAACTGAAAATTGCGAAAAAGTGGCTACAATGTTAACGTAGATGATTTCTTGATAACTCAACAGATCTTTTGGTAATTTTCTAAAAGGGTCTTAAAGGTCGCATCTCACACCATTAGTATTTTTCGAGTTATCCCGGTTTGAAAACGGAAAATTACAAAAAAACGTAGATGATTTTTTGGCAACCCACCAATTTTTTTTGTAATTTTCTTACAGGGTCTTGTAGAAAATGATCCAGCAATTATATTTTTATAGGTCGCGTCTTCATAGAATCGCTACTTTTCTAGTTATCCGAATTTGAAAACTCGAAATAACGAAAATTTTATTTTTAAGATAAAGTTTCACTGACAGAATTAAGTTCTTCCAATGTATCATTGAAAATATAATCTTTTTATATAATTAATTAATTGAAATCATCTGAGTTCCAATATTTTCTACGGGCAGTTTTGAAAGAGAAACAAAGTTTGCACAATCCCCACGTTCAAAGTGGAATGATGACGAAAGTTAAGAATGAATTATACGATCGTAAGCGTTCCCACGCAAAATATTAAAAAAAAAACAATAACATTCTTGGTTCTGCTTCAGTTATAGCGTCCGAATATCTCTATTACACTATTACGTAAATATACAAGACAATTATGGTGTTATGAAGATGTTATTCTGGAGTCCCATCATTATGAACTGGAGAGGTATGAAAGGGGGGAATAATTGTGTGAACAAACTCTCTAATGGTGTTACAAGCAATTTGTTTATACAAGGTGCAGTAAAAAAATACGCACATACTGTTTTTTAAATCTAGTAGTTTGTTTATTATATTTATACTGTCACTCAGCTAACTAATGAGTAAGGAGTAAAATAATTTAACGCTTCGATTGTTAATGATCGCGGAAACCACAGTCATAATGCACGCACACAATTTTTAATTGATTACTTACAATTGTATGTTAATTTCAAACTTTCCTTCACGCATCCTCTTTAATTGACAGTTTAGCTTCCAAAAGAAATTGATTTCACTCCTTAGGAGGCGTTGTATAACCCGTTAAACGTGAGCCTTCTAAATCCTGTTGAAAGACAGTTTTAGAATTCGGTATGAAGTTTTTTTTTATTCCAGCACTACTACTAAGTGGCACACTCACATCGGTAAGTTGCAATCCTCACTGAAAATAATCTTTGTATTATCTGCAATCTTTGTATTCTCACTGATATTTCGTCTACATTTAATGCTTACTGGTTTAGGCACAAAACGGCTACAAATATGATAGGCCAGAGAAAACCTTTGATGGCGGTCCTCAACCAACTCAACCTGGTGGGCTGGTCCAACCAGGAGGTGTGGGAAGACCTTATCCTGGCGGTAGACCCGGCGAAGCTCCTGGCTATCCAGGACAGAAACCGGATGAACAACGACCTGGTGGATACCCAAGCGGCAAACCGGAATATCCCGGCGGAAGACCAGGGTACTCTGGGCAACAAGGACAACCAGGACAACCAGGCCAACCAGGACAAGGAAGACAACCGGGAAGTTTTCCAGGGCCACAAGGACAACAAGGAGGTTTCCCAGGCCAACCAACTGGTTTTACAGGAGCTCAAAAACCAAGCGTGCCATCCGGTCTATACGGGACACCGCAACAGGATCAAGGATATCCGGGCAGCCAACAGCCTTCGCAACCACAAAGGCCCGGAGTAGATTTTCACGGACCCTCTGGACCCTCACAACGACCTTCTGGGCCATCGCAAGGACCCTCCGGCGGTTATCCTTCGAGACCGTCGCAGCGACCGGGCGCTACCGGTTATCCCGCGCAAGGACCCCCGTCCGGCGGTTATCCTTCGGGACCTTCTCCGGGGCCTTCCGATGGATATCCTTCGGGACCTACGCAGCGACCTTCCGCCGCCGGTTATCCTTCGCAAGGACCGCAAGGGACGGGCCCGGCGGGATATCCGTCGGGGCGTCCTCAGGGACCCCAAGGCGGTAGATTCCCAGGGGGCGGCGCTCCGGGCGGGCCAGCTCCGGGATCTGGATATCCGGGAGCGAGGCCGCAGGGGCCCGGCGGTTATCCCGGGGGCCAACAACAACCGGGATTTCCAGGCGGGACCGGCCAGGAAGGCGGTTTCCCAGGTAGATGAATTTATTAATCTTTAATTTTGGGGGCGGTTACATCCACTTAAATTTTCGATAGTTAATCAAAGGGACCTTAGAAACAATGTGCGGGATCCTAGAGGAAATGACGTGGGGATTCTATTTTCAAAAACCGCGTCTTCATAACATCACGACTTTTTGAATGATCTCGATTTGAAAATTGGAAATTATAAAAAAAATTGTATATAATCTTAATATACTTGATTTCTTGGAAACCCACGCAATTTTTTGGAAATTTTCCTACACCATCTTAGAGAAAATTACCTGGGGATTCTATTTTCAAAAACCGCGTCTTCATAACATCACGACTTTTTGAATTATCCCGATTTGAAAATTGGAAATTATAAAAAATGTGTATGTAATCTTAATATACTTGATTTTTTGGAAACCCACGCAATTTTTTGGCAATTTTCCTACACCATCTTAGAGAAAATTACCTGGGGATTCTATTTTCAAAAACCGCGTCTTCATAACATCACGACTTTTGGAATTACCCCATTTTGAAAATTGGAAATTATAAAAAAAATGTATATAATCTTAATATACTTGAGTTTTTAGCAACCTACCCAATTTGTTGTTAATTTTCTTCCATAGTCTTAGAGAAAATGACCTGGGGATTCTATTTTCAAAGACCACGTCTTCATCACATCGCCACTTTTCGAATTATCTCGACTTGAAAACTGGAAATAACGAAAATTTACATTTAATGTGGTTCCCACCAAATTTAATGTTGATGTGGATCCCACCAAATTTTTGGACAATTTTTCTGTGGGATCTTATAGAGAATCATTCGGGGATTCTATTTTTGAAGAACGCGTCTTCATAGCATCCCCCCTTTTTAAGATATCCCAATTTGAAAACTAGTAGTCACTGCGAAAATTCGATATTTTTGTACATTTGACCCTTCAGGACAACCAGGTCAGTTCCCGACCGCTCAACAAGGCCAGTTCCCGACTGCTCAGGGACCCTTCCCGGGAGGGGAAGCTCCAGCTGGAAGCACTCAGCCGCACTTCGACGATGGTACCTACGACGAAGGCGATTTCTCCGCCATCCCAGGCCAACCCGAAATAGACTACCCCATTTACTCTGAAATTTTCGAGACCTCCTTCAGATGCGAGGACCAGGAGTATCCGGGATACTACGCGGACGTCGAGGCGAGATGTCAAATATTCCACGTCTGCGCTAACAACAAGACCTACGACTTCCTGTGCCCGAACGGGACCATCTTCCACCAAGAATATCTAGTGTGCGTGTGGTGGAATCAGTTCGACTGCAATACAGCCCCATCTTTCTACGGGATCAACGCAAACATTTACGATTACTCGATCATGGGAAGTCCGGAGCAGTTCCCATTAGGACCTGGGGTTCCTGGAGGTTTTGTTCCTGGAGGTAAACCACATGATATGGTGCAATAGTGGAAAAGAAACAACGTTTCAATTCTTCCAGGACAAGTACCCTCAGGACCATCGCCCGGTGGGTATCCTGGTCAGGCGCCTTCGGGGCCAGCCCCGGGAGCTTACCCAGGACAAATACCATCAGGCCCTGCTCCCACGGGATACCCAGGACAAGCACCGACGGGCCCAGTTTCTGGACAACCGTCACCAGGTTACCCGGGAGGTTATCCAGGACGAAAACCAACTGCACCGACACCAAGTGGATATCCAAGTCCTTCGGGGCCAAGCCAAACTCCAGCATATCCCGGCCAAGGTCCTTCGTACCCCGGTCAAGGTCCTTCCTATCCCGGTCAAGCTCCTTCTTATCCCGGCCAAGGCCCTTCGTATCCCGGTCAAGCTCCTTCCTATCCCGGTCAAGCTCCTTCCTATCCCGGCCAAGGCCCTTCCTATCCCGGCCAAGGTCCTTCGTATCCCGGACAACAAAGACCCCAACAGGAGCAAGGATACCCCAGTGGAAGACCGGGAGCCCAAAGACCAGGCGGTTATCCCGGAAGCGTTAGACCCGACGAAGGACAGCAAGGTGGATACCCTGCAGGACGACCGGACGGTGGTTTGACAGGACCAGGTAGGTACAATTCTAGATTGATTAGGTAACTATTTTACACGTGATATTGCGATTAAGGCGGGTATCCTAGTGGAAGACCAGAACGACCTGGTGGACCGCAAAGACCTGGTGGACCACAAGGACCTGGTGGGCCACAAGGACCTGGTGGCCCTCAAAGACCAAGTGGCCCACAAAGACCAAGTGGCCCGCTAGGACCAAGTGGACCGCAAGGACCAAGTGGACCACTAGGACCAAGTGGACCGCAAGGACCAAGTGGACCACTAGGACCAAGTGGTGTGCAAGGACCAAGTGGCCCACAAGGACCTTCTACGCGACCTCAAGGACTGCCAACGCAACCGAGCACGGCTGAAGGATATCCAAGCGTACCACGTCCTACACCGTCCTTTCAACCGGGTAAGCCTTCTGGTGGACAGGAAGGATACCCAGGACAAGGACCTGCTCAAGGACCGCAGCAAGGATTTCCAGGATCTCAAAGGCCGCAGCCCCCCACCAGAGAATACTTACCGCCAGTGAATGGTTAATTGATCTTCTAACGCTTAAAATCGAAATGATTAACCAATGTCATCAACTACGAAGAAGGCTTATTGTTAATAATAGTAATTGTACCTACTTTAAAAAGCTCGGAATGTACATAATTAATAGTGATATACTTGCGTACCTATTTTTTAAAGATCATTTTAAAACGATATGACAAACTTTCTTTATATAACTTCTCTTTTAATATTGCGTATTTTATAGGTTCGTAGTTTTATATGTTCTAGTTGTAAAGTAAATGGCTGCCACAAATGGTAAGATGTATTTTAGAATAAATAAAGGAATGATGATTTTATCTTTTTGTTATTTTTCCTAACGAAAAATTTGAATGTTGAATGTTTGAATCTCTTTTAAAGTTGAAAACTCGAAGTAACGAAAAAGGATATAATTCTGAAGTAGTTGATTTCTTTGCAACCCATTAATAGTTTTGAAAATTTTCTAACGGGACCTTATGGAAAATAATGTGCGAACTCTATTTTTAAAGACGGCGTCTTCATAATGTTACTATTTTTCGGGATATGCCGGTTTGAAAACAATATCGAAAAATTTACTTATAATCTTAATGTGGCTGATTTCTTTGCAACCCACCAATATTTTTGGAAACTTTTTGATGGGACCTTAAAGAAAATGATCTGGGAATTCTATTTTTAAAGACGGCGTCTTCATAATATTATTATTTTTCGGGATACCCCGATTTGAAAACTCACAACATCGAAAAATTTACATATGATCTTAATGTACCTGATTTCTTGACAACCAACTAATTTTTTTGGAAATTTTCTAAGGGGATCTTAAAGAAAATGATCTGGGAATTCAATTTTTATAAACGGTGTCTTCATAAAATTATTATTTTTTGAGTTATTCCTAATTGAAAACTCGAAATATCGAAAATTTTACATATAGTTTTTATGTAGCTGATTTCTTTGCAACGCAGTGATTTTTTTGGAAATTTTCTAACGGGACTTTAAAGGAAATTATGTGAGAACTCTATTTCTGAAGACGGCGTCTTCATAATGTTATTATTTTTCGGGATATCCCGGTTTGAAAACAATATCGAAAAATATACATATAATCTTAATGTAGCTGATTTCTTTGCAACCTACTAATATTTTTGGAAATTTTCTAACGCGACCTTAAAGAAAATAATGTGAGAATTCTACTTTTAAAGACGGCGTCTTCATAAAATTATTATTTTTCGAGTTATTCTTAATTGAAAACTCGAAATAACGAAAAACTTAAATTATTCATAAAACATATAATCTTAATTCAGGTGATTTCTTTGCAACCCATAATTTTTTTGGAAATTCTCTTACTGAACCTTAAAGAAAATTATGTGGGAACTCTATTTTTAAAGACGGCGTCTTCATAATGTTATTATTTTTCGGGATATCCCGGTTTGAAAACAATATCGAAAAATTTATATACATACATCTTCATGTAACTGATTTCTTTGCAACCAACTAATATTTCTGGAAATTTTCTAACGGCACTTAAAGGCAATGCTGTGGGAATTTTATTTTTAAAGACGACGTCTTCATAGTGTTATTATTTTTCGGGATATCCTGGTTTGAAAACTCACAATATCGAAAAATTTACATATGATCTTAATGTATCTGATTTCTTGACAACCAACTAATTTTTTTGGAAATTTTCTAAGGGGATCTTAAAGAAAATGATCTGGGAATTCAATTTTTATAAACGGTGTCTTCATAAAATTATTATTTTTCGAGTTATTCCTAATTGAAAACTCAAAATAATAAAATAATGAAAAACTTACATATAATCTTAAAGTAACTGATTTCTTTGCAACCAACTAATAT
>JAWQRJ010003675.1:0-11789 GCA_033557515.1 Diorygopyx duplodentatus | reverse complement strand
AGGAAATGAAGCGGTTCTTGTTTCTATCATTGGCCAGAAATTTGTCCTGAGGGATTCTGTTTATCATGTCTGCTGCAACTACGACTTCAGTAGAAGTGTGCGTTCTAGATCGACGGACTCTTTCAGCGCTTTTTGTTCCAATCTGTTCTCCCTCAGATACCCATCGAACACAACCGCGATAAAAAATTTCTGAAGGTAAGAAACATAACTTTTGGCAATAAATTTGAAGGAAACATTTCGAGGCGAACTTGCTTTGTGAAGAAGGTACCCTCTGTCAGCAACAAAAAACCTATCCTTTCCGATCAGCTCTAGATTGTTTAATGCGATGATTGCACTGTAGAACGAGGATTTTGTGCCCCCGCACTTATTCATTCATCAATTGATACACTTCGTTTCCACAAGAAGAGTTTTTTCGGAATAGAAGGCGAAAAATAGCCCACTTTCTATGAAGTTCGAAAAAAAGGTCATCTTCAGAAAGCTGTAGCTCACTTAATAATGAGTTTAGAAGAAAGTTGTTGGAATAAAATTTGTAGAGAATTTAATGCTCTTTCTTTTTGTCATGGGATATGGTACCCAAAAAGTTGCATCGGTTTTGAGTTATAAGAAAAAAAAAATGATAAAAGGCCGTCAATTTCGTGTTTTTTTGGCCCCACAAATTTTAGTCTCGAGATATTTTGTTGGAAAACTATTAATTCGTGTTATTAGTATCCCCATAAACAGTTTAAAAACACAAATAAAGTCTTCTAGCAGACCTTTTGCCTCTATCGACTCTATTTTCTTACTGTTGGACTAGACTAACAGCGTTTGTTAAAATAGTTATAACCCCTTAGTAACGTTCTGTTTTTTTTATGAAGGCTCTAAATATACCATAATATACGAGCTATTTCATTTAAAAAGAATAAGTTTGGTGGGGTACTTACTAATTAAACTGGTTTCATCAACGTTTCATATTTAAAAAAAATTTAAAGTCATAATATTTGTTGTTACAATTTGTCTTTGCAGAAGAGATTTTTCGGAAAGTTAAATCAGCAATGGTAAACTACAGGCAATGGAACGTCCCTAATGCGTTAGATAAAATTGAGATAAGGAAATAATGCAATGTTTACATGTAAAATGAAAAAAATTGTAAATAGATTTGGTAATTTAACAATGCATTCGAAACATAAAGGGAAATTTAATTTACGCAATTTGCAATCATAACTTATAAAAGCAATCAGTTATTAAATGTTGTCTAGCACTAGTGCAAAGACTGGTTTCATAGACATTTACAATATTGTTCATTGATATGTAAAACCGAATCCGGTGTTGTTTCTCTATCATGAAGTAGTTTCTTAAGGTTTGAAAAGCTTGCATGATTTCCTTATGTGAAGGTTTTTCTACACTAACTCCTTTGTATGCATCTCGTGATGTTAATGTCACAATTTCCAGAATGTCCTAGTCTGTAGGATGGATAGTCTGTGGTTAGTAAGTCGTAGTCCATTTCCAGAGAAGCATCAAGAGTCACATTCGGCACATCCAACAATTGTTTGCATCTTTCAAAATCATTACTTTGTAATTCATTGGACACAATAACATCATCTTCTGCATTCTGCAGTCTTTCTCTTAATTGAGAAAGAGAAATTTCATTTTCTTCTTCATATTCGTTGATGTTAAAACCAACATTTTTAAAGCAATTTTGAATGGTAACCTGTGTCACATCCACATTCCAGGTCATAGCAACATGTCTCACATAATCCAAAGGTTGTGTTAGGAATTGATTTGTCTTTTTCTAATTCCTCCAAGATATTTTTTATAATCCTTTTGTAATGGTGCTTAAAACTTCTTATGATGCCCTAATCTAAAGGTTGCAATTTAGATGTTGCCCATCGAAGCATTTGTCATCTTTCAATGCCAAAGTTTTGTTGGACACACACTTAAAGAATAACCCTGTCTCATCATCATTGAAAATGTCATTCTCATTGTAGGCTCCAAAAATACCAGGCATACGTTTCTGATCTAATCGCTAAACTGGTTTTCGTGTACCAAGCGTACCTAGATAAATTTGTTTGAAATAAAAACTTGCAATGTTAGCAAAATCGTGTTACATTATTCTTACCTTCCTTTAAATTTATGCTGCCAACCTGTAGTGGCCTTAAAATTTGTGGCTCCTGGATATAGTCCAGAATCTAATACCTTTTCTTGCAGCAACGTCCCTTGTGGACGTTTTTGTTTGTCACGTTGTTGTTTGAATAGACGTTTTGCCTTCAATTATAGTTGACAAGGTACTTGCCAGTATAGTATTCAGCAGCCACAATCTTTTTCTTTATTCCGTCCTCCACTTTCTTTAATACCTCTGGTTTCTGCCCTACCGTTAAGCTTTTAAGTTTTCGCTTTTAAAGCATATTGTAATAATAAAACTCAAGCGCGTACAACACATACACACCCACAACTTTCACTGAAAACAAGCTTAAAATGTCGAAATATGTAAGCTAAACTGGACATTGGTGATTCTCCGAATTCTAGTACATACAATGTCGCACTAAATAACAGATAGCGCATACGAAATTATCGGAAGTTTCGAGTTAGGGAAGTTTTACGTCGTAAATATCCGTATTTGTTTTCGAGTTAGGGAAATATTCGAGTTAAAGAGGTTGATATTCATGAAAACTTACTTATAACCTTCGGGAATGGGAAAATATTCGAGTTAGAGAAAATTTCGAGTTAGGGATGTTTCATTGTAATAGCAAATTTCGCATGAGGTTATCCCTGAATTTTTCGAAAAATCCGACTTTTGCGAGACGGATTCTTACGTCAGTCAGAATGCATTCATCATCATCCCATTATGATGACCCCATGCGAGCAGTTACGTGATTTTCTTTGTGCGAGTAATTGAGAGTTAATATTTAGCATTATGTGCTGAACTGACTCAACATCTTGGATATTTATTACCATTCATATATACTTTTTTGCAGTTACTGAGTTCTTTTCACCATGTTAAATATGACTTCGTATCAGTAAACCTACATACAAACATACACTGTGGTGATGGCGAACTATATACGTGCAAACATGGTGGATACTGTTTAAAGTACATTAAGTTTACGTCAGCAGACGTTCTTGACGTAAATTCGCAATATGAAAGCCGTGCTGAAGGCAGCTACTCGTTACGCCTGAATTACTGTTGTCATGTAAATTGCCCAAAGGTTTAGAGCTGGCATATGCAGACCCCCACTCTGGCCAGCTTACAGGGACCGCATCTGTGCGGGGGAACCGCAACGCGTGTATGCAAATAAGATAGCCGCTATAGAACTAGAGGCCAACAGAAACTGTTACTGAGTTTGAAATTTGCCAGCAAATTTCTGTCTGTACACGAGCTGCGGATATTGTGCCATGAAAAGACAAAATACATTAATTTGTAACTGGTAATATAGTAAATCAGCTAAACGATGATTGAATTAAATCGAGGTCTCTCGAGGAAGACTTGATTTGTAAAGTATCATTTCGCGTAACTGTCTGATCCAGTTTCAAAACACCTTGTATAACAATAGTTTAATAATTAACAGAAATTAAAACCTTCGATTGACTTATGATGCAATGATGGAGCGATCAAAGTTTAAGTCAAAATTGTCGTCAAAAGCAATGTCGTTAAAATTTAAGTATGAGCGTTGGGATCTGACTTCAGAAGCGTACATTGTCCACCTAAATTCTGCTAAGTAAGACGTTGTTCCAGGTTGGTCGAATAGCGTACATATCTACATCCTAATGTCGACCTTGTAGATTAGTGCACTTAGTTACAAAAAGAACGCCTACCTAGAACTAACACATTTATTTTAATGGCTCATTGCTTGAGTGTCCCCAATATAAAAGCCATTATAAAGATTTACCTACTCGTTGTAGGAGGAAGCCATAGTCAGTTACTTTTAATTCCGTTTATGCATACTGAAATTATGCTTTCCACTTTAAATGTGACCCATGATAATGTTTAAAATTAAAATGTTTTAGATTATTTAAAAAAAATAAAATGTAGTTTTGAAGTGACCTACTACATAAAAAACAAACAATGCTATGACATTGAAACCAAATAATTCTGGTTGTAGGAAGCATTTTTCTCAATAATGCCTTGTTTATGAGATATCAGCTTGTAGCACCTCATTTTTTATACCCGGTATATAGGCTAATCGGCAAAAGAAGAAAATACTATTGAATGAAGTTGAAAAGAAACAGAAAGGGTGTGAAACTTATTGTAAAGTAATGCGAAAGTGTTATTGTCCTTCTTGAGGGGTTTTAAAATGAGAACTGGACAGGAACGGCTTAAATTTTTGCGTTAATCGTCCTAAATTAGGGTTAGGAGAAGAAGAAGGGTGGCCAAAATGAGTTTCAAGTTTGCTTTTGTTTTCTTTAGGCTCACCGTGAAAAGTTGCTTCTGTTATCCGTAAATTTTGGTTGTTGCCTGCTACCCAGTTATAAAGCTGACATATTAGTATTTGGAGTATTAGTAATATACGTGTATGATTTTTGAAAAACTTTGTAGTTTTAAATAAACGATATCCTTTATATTATTCCCGATTTATGACCTTTAAGTAGGGGATAGTATACCATATGCCCGAAGGGACGATGCCAGACAGATATGTTACGTGTGTCTGTTGATTTTCGAAATAATTTTATGAATTTACAGCCCTAAAAGAAGCGTTAAAACCTTGACAATAAATAAAAACAAACAACAAAAAACACTCAATTCTTATCCGGAACGCACTACCATATTCTAAAAGAACTAGTAAGAGCCTCTCTTCTTTTTCCAATCAAATTTATAAAGCAAGTCTTACAAAGAGAAGATGTTTACCAAGATGCTAGATAATTGGCGTAACTGCTATACAGGGCGAGGATTTATTTTGGTACCATGCCGGCAAGTACGCCACGCCTTGTCTCTCCAATCCTAGCGTATAGTGTCTACTAAACCGCGCCTACTATAGCTATTGGCTAACGCGAACGGCGCCTGCAACGGCGCGCCAAGCAGGCGCCGTTCGTGGCGATGTACGGCCGGACGGATTTGTCCCCAAACGACTTTTTTTTGTGGGGGTTCTTGAAACAGGCCGTTTATGGCCACGAGCGAGCAGAAAATCTGGATGCCCTGAGAGCTAAAATAATAGAAACAGCTAACTTTATCACACCTGAAATGCTTTCTAATGTTAAAAGGAATTTCTATGAGAGATTAGGTTGCTGTTTGGCATCTCAGGGAGGCCTATTTGAGCCGCAATTGTAATTTTTTAAATTTAGTATTCTTTTTTATGTTCAAATGGGATTTTAAGAATTGATTTTATTTTAGAATATTTTTTTATTTTCCTTTCATAAGAATAGATTTATGTTTCTTTTGTGCAATCAACATTTAATGCCCATAACATTTGAAAGGAGATATTTCTAAGATCTCCGTTTTACGTAGATCTTAGAAATATTAATTAGAAGACCACTAGCTAGTACGGAACGTAGGCGCGCCTGCCAGTCTGGCGCTCGTGCCAGACTGGTCGCCCTTGCTGTCGTGCCAGTCTGGTCGCCCCCCGGCTGTGGGGGCGGCTTAAGTGTTATGGTGTGGAGGACAACGGCCTGGCTATGGTACTAAAATAAATCCTCGCCCCGTATAATCGTATGTAAATTCGACCGACGAAAACTCTGGTTATATTAAACCAGAGTTTTGACCATATTAGGTCAATTTCAAAAAATTTCTGATACACTGTTGGCTTCGCAATTTTTTTCTGAGGTATTTACTGGGAAATCGAGCGACGAAAACCCACCGAAAACTCACTTTTAGATGCGGAAACGAACAGGCTTTCTCGTGGTGCAAGCATATTAATATATCTTTGATTTTAATAAACTTGTCGCGAAAAAACCTTTTGAGGGAAACAATGTATAAATTTTATGACTGGGGGTTTTATTGCTGGAAATAGAAAGAGAGAAGCGATCCTCCGGCGCGCCGTTGATATTTTGCAAAAAAAAACCTGGAACTTAAATACCATTGCTGGTTACAGATTTAGAAAGAGTAGATAATTTTCTGTGCGACGTAATTGTTAAAATGTTGAAATTGCCCTTTGCCCCACCCAATTTGCAGAATAAACTAGGAAAAAGACAAGTCGTGCAGCGTGTTATAATTAGCTTAATTGCTATCTGATGGCGTGAAAATTCGACCGACGAAAACTCTGTTTTATATAGTACTAACATTGGACTTTCACGCAGTGAAAGCGGTTTCGAAATACTTTACTTAGTTTTTGTTTTATAACAATCCAAATATGGTCAATTTCGAAGAAATTCTGGTACACCGTTGGCTTTGCAATTTTTTTCTCGAGTAATTACTGGGAAATCGCTAGTAATTACTGGGAGACTCTGGGAGAATCTGAAGTAATTACTGGGAAACGACGAAAACCCACTGAAGTCCACTTTTAGATGCGAAAAAGAATAAGCTTTCTCGTGGTGTGAGTGGATTTAACATATGTTTAATTTTAAGAAAGTTATCGCGAAAAAAACCCTTATGGAGAAACAATGTATAAATTTTATGGCTGGGAGTTTTATGGATGTCGTAACGCCGGTGTGGATCATATCTTTTAATATACAGGTGTGCATAAACTTGAGCAGCAGAATTTTTTACTTAAAATACACTTAAATAAGTGTATTTTGAGCAGAAAATGAAAATAAATTTTGCGAATCACTTCCGACCACTGTCGGACTGAACTTACCACAACGCGCACTTATAGAAGAAAATATTTCCTCTTTCGAATGGTATATAATTTGCTAAAGAAATTTGACCCCCAAAATAAGAAAAAACTGCAAAACATTCATTGAATCAGTCATTTTTATACCGACGGTGATCAATTTTTATGCAAAAATCATTTTTTCAGTTCTAGTTCTGTGGGGGCAACTTTTCAAAAACTATCAATTAATAAAGAAGATCAAGTGAGTCCTGATTTCGTACACAATTGTAAAAACAAGAAATCTCAATTGATCGATTTATGTCCAAGAAATTAGTTCTTGGATTACAAGTGATCTTTTTAAACTTCTTATTAATTAATGGCGGAAAAAGACCCATATTTTCATCACCCAGATACCGACATTGGTATTACCTGGATACCAATCTATAAAAGTTTACTACACCGGCCACAAATACCTGATTTTTCTTTATTCTTATTGTTCATTCTATATTTTTCTTAGTTAAGTCAACTTAGAAAAACAAAAGAACATTTGTCAAAATGAACTTTTGTTGGGCTAAGAGGTTTCAAAATGGTTGAAATGATTTTTTTGTCAAAATCGTCCCGATAAAAATGTTAGCCATCTATACGAACGACATTTCATTGTTAAATTTCAAGCTACGGGTTCTGTAAACAATTTCAACAGGTGAGTTATAAATCGTCCAGTTCGAAATATGGCTATTGAAATAAAGTTCTGTTAGGAAAACATCTGAAACCTCACCCTCTAACTTTAATGGAATGAAAGTTTTCCATGTATGTATATTTCCATGTATATTTCCATATATATCCCCAAAAGGAGCAAAGTTATCGTAGTGGTCACTTAAGTGGTCTGACGTGGCCACTGAAAAGTGGTCTGAAGTGGACAAAAACTGGACCAAATGGTATTAAACAGTGTACTTTTTACATAAAATCGAAACCTTAGTCCTCCCAAGTGGTGGTGTGGACGCCATCAACTTTCTTGAAATTTTAAATTGCAAACTCACTTCGTTGTAAAGGACTTTTAATTTTTTTTTAACAGTAGCTAAAGTTTTCAATGCTATCAATCCATTATGAAGTTACATTCATTTGGATAAGGTTTCAGAAGCACGCCGTACAACTTACTTCACCTGAGTAGTAGTTGAACGAATTAAAAAAAACCGGATTACGAAAAGCGGATTATGAAGATTATTCCTAAGAGAATTCCAGAGCGAAAAAATCTGATTGCACCTCTTGGCAGTAGAACAATCTGTTCCGATATTGTGGCACATATATTCCAGTGAAATCCTGCTTTTCATATATTTTACTGACTCGGGTTGGGTGATGCAAACTTTCGATTTTAAACATCCCCATAAGAAAAATCGAGAGGCTTTAGGTCCGGCGAACGAGCTGGCGAATACCATACATTTTGCATATTTACTTTGCTTCTATTATGCATTCACATAGCATATCACATAAGTGTATGCATATATCTGGACCATCTTCCGTTAATTGGTACACCATAATCAATTTATAGGGATGATGGTTTATGTTTCTTCAACAATTTTTTAACGGTTGTGGGAGAAACACCACAGTCAATTGCAACCTGTGTGGTTGCTTGCTAAGGATTATTAACTATGGCCGCAATAATCTTTACTTTCTTGTCTTCAGGAATGGAATTTCTTCCTACTCCTGCTGCTTTATCCACATTCCCAGTTCAGATCAGGGTACCTTGTATTAAATATCCGCTCTGCCTTATGTAAATTACGTCCGGCTTCCGTTTTTTCTACTAGTGGACACATTAACACATGAATGAGCTCTGTATTTTTCTTTTCATAATAAATAAACCCCTTCCCTTGATATAGTAGGGGGGAAGGTGTGTCTAGTACTGCTTTATCTCCGCATTGTATGTTGCCTCATAAATACACCTCCATAAATTCTTCAATAACATGTCGGCTTACGATTTCATAATAATGGTCATCATTAAGAGTTTTTTTTTGGTGTATGCAACATGTTTCTGTGTTTATGTGATTACCCTTCGTTTGACTTCGTCGATCTATTGATGATTTATAATACTTTTACCATTTTTCCACATTAAAAGGTTCCTGTTCCAATAAACCAGCAGGATATTTTCAAACTTGTCAATTTCGTGTCTTTCACTAAAAAGTCATGGGAGAAATTAGAACCAATTATACGGTAACTCTAACACTTTCAGGATTGCCTGTATTGTTGAAAAATTTAGCTTTGCAGTGCCTAATTTGTGTAAACAATGTCTACTAATTTCAAATATACGTCGACTATAATTATCTCAATTTTTTCCTTCCCACTTAAAATATTTCCGCTTCTACCAAACATTTTAAAACTTGTCAGATTATATTTAATTACTGTATCTGTACACTTCCTAGACGTGTCTATAGTTTTACAAATATCGATTTTGCCGTTCGGCTAGTGCAACCAGCTGAGCGAGATGGCTCCCCTTTATGAATCAATTCGAAAAGGCAATGCACCCTCCCGCACGCAACGCTTTTGTTCAGGTGCACTTTATTGGAAGTTCCACTGTAATATTTACCAGTAGATGTCGACTTGCCTTTCACCAAAGGCCAGCGAGGGGAGGGTACGTAAACCATAACCCCATGGAGCGGCGACATTCGATTACGATCGCAGGACCAATGGGTAATAATGCATTTATTAATATTATTGAGCTATGTTACGCGCACGGCGTTTGTAATTTATGTGGCACGTAGATTTTATGACTATACTCTATTTATGCTGTATAAATTAGGGTGAAATCGGTAGCAAACACAATTTATGTTTGCGGAACGTTTTATGAAAGCTGAACATCTTGTTTGTAAACATTCAGATTACATTAAGTTGTGAGAGCTTAATTTTTATCATAACGTTACTCTTCTGTAAGTGGCTGTGGATTCGACACAAGGCCTTTAAACGGCAAAAAGAGGTACAATTTTCCAGCTCTAACGTTGGAAAAAATAGCGTATGATGATATTTGCTGCTTCGTTATCTTTGGATTCATGTCCGGCATTCGTGGTTAGCCAAATTTGCAAAGTTGGTAAAAATACAAATAATAATAAGAAAAAACTTCATGACGAAAACTGAAAACTAGACAACTTCATGGCGTTATATCTGCGGATTTATTGACCGTAGAGGCTTCCATTTGGACTCATTTTTCGCTTTATAGTCCACTTGAAGTAAAGTAAGTAATAAAATAAGTTTGTGACGTAACTTTTTCATTACAGCGGCAATTTTCACTTCTTTATATTTAAGGGACACTTAACTTCGCTGGGTGACGTAATCGGCATTTTGTTAAATAGATATGTCCAGTACAATATTGGAAATGGGGTAGTATAATATAATAATTATAATAAGTAATTTTTTAAAAAAATTTATTAAGTTTTTTAACTTCATTTTGACTTTGCAAGAGCTACAAACCTTCTGGTTTGTAGTTCTTTGTAATTTACCAATAGCTTCTTCGTGGTCGTTACCTATCGTTAGTATAGCCGTGTCGTCAGCGAAGGTTGCTATGGTTTCATTTTCTAGTATGGGTATGTCACAGGTGTATAGTAGATAAAGGTCTGGCACTAATACACTTCCCTGTGATATTCCTGCTTTTATTTCTTTTAGTTCAGAGTAGACTTCCCCCTGATTAATTCTGAAATATCTGCCACATCTTATCAAATGCACATGCTATGTCTAAAAAGATAGCAGAGCAGACTTTTTGTCTTCATGTTATTTTTTTGTTATATTAACTATTCTATGGACTTGATCAATAGAATAGTTGAATGTTTTTTCGAAACGCGAACTGATGTGTTGGGATTAAGTTTCTTTGTTCTGCGATTGGTTTTAGTCTTTTTAGCAGTAGCATTTCAAGCAATTTTGACATTATCGGTAGCAAAGATCTTTCTTTTTCTTGAATTAATAGTTTCTTTTATTTCTGTGCTAACTTTTTTAGACGTAATAAGTCTAATTTATATCTCATCTTGTCTGTTTGGATGGTCCTACAAGATTTGCCTTGTAGGACAAATCTTGTAGGGAATAGTCGGTGCTACTATCAGCTGTCAGTTCTTTTAAGTAGGCATTAATTGAATCGTTCTTAATTTTCTTAATCTCTCTTTTTAAATTTCCGATGAGATTGTTTTGTCTTGGGAAAATCTAGATTGTTACCATTTAGCTTCGCTCTTCTTTTTTTTGTAAGAAGGTTTCTAATTTACGTTGGGTAGTTCTTCCCTACCGTTCGTCATTTAAGTTCAGCAGTACTTTCCCATGCTGCTTGATGAAATTTTGTCATTTAGATTGATTTTTAATCTTTCATAATCTGTGTATTGGTTTAGCTGATTTCTTAACACATTGGCGGACAGTAGGAACAAGTAGTTCGAAAATTACATTCACTTTGACGGCTATAGACGCAAGTGTCCGTCAACGTGTTCATTATATTTTTACTTAACGCTAGTAGTATTAGAGAATGGTCTGAGCTCATATCCCATCCTTCTTCCACATGGACAAAGTTGATTGATATGTTTCTCGTAATAAAGAAGTCTGTAAGATCCGGAACCTTATTTACATGTGCTGACCAATAGTTTGTTACCGTTGACGCCGCCAACCCCAACACAAACAACAAGACATACACAAACAAAACCCGGTACCAATTCCTCCTGCGCGGTAAGTCCTACGGCCACTCTGCTCAGTGGAGAAGAGTAGGGTTAGAAGATAAATTTTTGGCGCGACGAGTTTTCTCATTAACGCAAGACTTACCTAGCTCGCACAAAAACTCGAAATGGCGAAGTTCACAAATAAACGGAATTTCCCTCAGGTAAAGAAAATTCTAAAGCTAATAATAATACATATAATATTCAACGCATAAGCAATATAAGTACATAAAGAATTCCCACTGTGTAGGCGTACAGGATTAATCGTACAGTAATTATAACAATTGCCCTCAAGGTAATAACAGTTGTTCTTAATACTCCACGTGGGTTTGCAAGGATAAAATCCAATATTAAATTAGTAAATAATGAAAAAGAAAGCGCCACTACTAATCTGTTGGCCAACCAAGAGTAGAGTGTGCCGTGACAACTCTTCCAAACAAATCACCCACGTGTAAGTTCACAC
>JAWQRJ010003674.1:0-11789 GCA_033557515.1 Diorygopyx duplodentatus | reverse complement strand
CAGCCATATAACTTTAAGCTTATTATTTTTACTGTTGTATTAACTTTTAAATTGTCTTTGATGTTTGTTGAGGATATGTTATATCTAAACTCAAGACTTTGCAAGATATTCAGCTTTTCACTAGCTAATTATGAATGTGAATAGAACATATTCCTTTATTACATTTCAACAGCTTTGGAAGCACATTTGAACCAAAGAATTTACAAACGCCAAAGAATAAATAGTGATAGAAACCAAAACAAGTTTTTGCATCCACAATGGGCCGTTATTACAACAATTATTATGAGACCAAAATAAAATTCTGTAGCAGTGTAGAAAACTATTCCCACGCAAATCTGTCCAGCTCATTGCTCATCGTCTCTCATCGTGGATGGTGGAAAGCATACATTCACCTAACACGTAGCTTCACGCACTCCTGCAAATTTGTCCGTTGTACATAATGTCATGTGAATTGATCACTTAACGCTGAAGCTTCTTAATTCAAACAATTAATTTGGTCACTTTAGACGAAATTGCTCATCATTCATCATTAGACGAAATTGCCCAAAACAACCTTAACGCCTGAATTTTTTTCTAGAATTCACAATTTTCAACACATAAGCGACGTAGCGACAGTATATCGCAAATTATCTTCATACGTTGTTAAGGGCTTAACCATGTTATGAACTCTTTACCAGGAGAGTTAATTCAAAATGCAAAATAATTTTAATTTCTATCACCATTTGCTTATTGACTAATCTTTTTTATTCACATGCAAAATTAGCTAAACAAGCTGAATATCTCGAAAAGTATTGATTTTAGACATCACATGTCCTTAAAAAAAGGAAAAAAGAAATTAAAAATTAATATAATGTTTTTCTTGCAATATATCTGAGAATAGCTTCCTAAAGGAGCTATGGTGGTAAAGTTAATTTTAGATTAAATTCTCAGCAAGCCTTGAAAATTTTCTTACAAAACTTTGCAACCGTGTTATTATTCATAAATACTGGAAATGATGTAAAAAAGATTATCTTGTTAAATTTATGTAGGACTCACGTTTTTCGAGAAAAATGCCTTCAAGCGCAACAACTTGAAGGCAACTTCGTGCACATGCAGATGGCCATGGCTTATAGTTGCACCACATGAATAATCTTTTCATTTGAAAAATAATAATATGGTTGTTAGGGAGAAGAAATGGGTGACTATAGGGGATACAACTATGAGGATTTATAAGTGGGTTCCTGTGGCCACTAACGAGCCAAAGAAACTCAAACACAAGGACTCTAATAAAGAAAATTTGGCAAGAAAGGCTGATTCATCAAACTCTAACTTTACAATGGCTGAGGACTCAAACACCTGTAAGCAAATATTCTGTATACCTCTATAGAGGTCCAGAGGTGATGTTTTCATCATCTTTTCAACTTTCGTTCAGGTTTTTCCACTGTCAGCGATTCTCAAGGCCCTACAGACTTCTCGTCTCACATGACCTTTTCCGAGGACTCCAACTCTCGCAGTAGTGAACCTCCCATCAAAAGACTGAAGACAGAATAAATGGAAGGAATAGGAATCTCCAATTAGTTTAATTAAATAGTAGTATTCGTAAAATTAAGTTAGCCGAGAAAATGATATATTAAGTTTTGTTTATATTGTACCATTTTTAATTTCTTGTATATAACTATTTTATTTAATTATACACCTATCTGTCGTCAATCTTGTTTGCATCTTTATAGCACATTAAACACCATCTTGGGGAGTCCAAGTCAGATTAGGTGGAAAGGTAAGTAAATGCAACGAGAAAATATTGTTTAGATTAAAAACAACATTCATTTAAAAAAATTTAAAAGTAAAACCAAGAAAATTAAATTCCATATAATACATAATAAATATTCATTTGAGAAAAATTGGTAACAAGATATTCTCTTGTGTCTCTAGTGTAATTATTTAGTGTTCAAGAAATATTAATGGTTGATTAATCTGATTCATTTTGATTGTAGTAACAGTAACTGAATGCTCGATCTAAATTTTGAAAAATATATAATAACCTGTACTTATGTAAGATACAACAGAAACATTGATATTATTTTAAACTGTATTGAATGCCATTGTGTCCTTTAAATTATTCTTGGTTTTGCACGGTAATACCGATGTGAGTCACCCAAAAAAACTATTGACAACCGAGGCCACAATAGATTTTTGAAAACTCGCATAGGCACTTTTTATTTGCAGCCGCAGACAAAAATATGGTCTATACATGAACGTGACTCTGAATCGAAATGATCGATTTTACATTACCATTTATCCTAAACGAAAGTAAAAACATTATACTTAACTATAAACTTATTAAGGAAGTTCACTCATACATTTTCTTCATTGAACGGTAACCCAATATTGTTTACTCACTACGACGTTATATATTGCTTTATCATTCATCTAAAAATATACTACTGCAAAAAAATAGTTAGTATTACTTGTAAACTATAAATGTTTAATAATCAGTAAATAATAGGAGTATAAAGTTATTTTGTGTATGGTAAAGGGGATGACGCAACTATGTGGGTGTCACAAAAAGTTAAAATACTCGACATCGTATCATTTGCGCTGCTAAAAGTGTTCAACTGCTGTTGTAAACTGTTGGTGTTATTATTTCCTATGACAGGATTTTTGTTCACATCTCCTTCTGCGCCGATCAACTTTTCTACATTAGCAATCAGTCGTTTCTTGGAATTACAATTTGATTTGTATTTATCCACTCTTCTAGAAACCTTACATAAAGAATCTTCTTTAACGATACTTAAATTCTCTAAGTTCATCTCTTGATGATTGGCGGTAGGTACTAAGGATCCGACTGCTCGTAGTATGCTCCTAATATTTTCAGCACATTCCTCTTTCATATCAATTTTGTTATCGTGATCTAAGGCTCGAGAGATTTGTTGCATTTCCGCGTTTGTGCATTTGACATTCTTTTGTACAGCTTCTATGCAATTGTTAACGTCCTTGTATATCCCGTTCAATTCGTGGAGTTGATTTTTCAGATGTGCCATGTTTCTTTTCATTCTTAACGCCTTCAATTCGCTCTTTAATTCTTCAATATCTTTTTGGTACTGATAGTAACCTTCCATTTTTGGTTTGATGTATTGTAGGTTAATGTTAACTACTAACTAAAATATTACAAATATTTCAAAAAACAAACGTCAGTAAAGTTACTAAAAGTAAAATGAAAATCCCTAGGATATGCTTTGACCAGTTGAATTTGTAAGTAGAGGCGCCATCTGTTGTTGCGATAGGTGAGTTTTGGATTTTTAAAAGTTGTTTATTTATTTGAATAATGCTTGGAATTAACAACAAAAAATATTTACGTTGAATTATTTGAACAATTTGTTGGGCAATGAAAATTGTATTGTTTTATATAGCAAATTGTATCGAAATTGATGCTTGGTCTGAAAAATTGTCTTGAAAATGATTGTTTATTGTTTTGAAAATTATGTTGCTTTTTGAACAAAAAAACATTGTTTAAAATCTTACCCAGTATCAAATACGTTCTTGTTCAATTTGTTCGGCAATCACAAACCGCCACTGGTTTAGAACTATGAAGCGTCATCTATTTAACAGATTGTAAATTATCACAAACAAACACTGTAGTTTGTTTACTTATGTTGGCATAACTGCACGGAATTTAGACAGTTTTTGCGACCTGTCAAAGATCACAATGTTTATAAAACTATAGTAAAAAAGTAGGTTTAAGTGATAATCGTTGCAAAGTGAATGCTGTTTAAATATATGTGATATTTTAGTAAGATGTATTTATAATTATAAAGTGATATAAAAACTGATAGGTAATTATTAAGTTTGTGCACCTTATTCTTATTAAAGAATAACCTTGCTTTTATTGGCGTATTTCCTTTTGAATACGTTATTGTTTAGTGAGGATGAAAGTGAATCGCGTAATAATGGAAACAAAAAAGGATCTGTCGCTTGATTTTAACGGTCTAATGTCTTTTAAATAAATAGTTCGATACTTTCACCCTTATTTGCCTTTGGAATTTGCGGAAATTGCGCAATTTTTCTGTTTGGGTTAGGCAAACAGATAACGCGATTTTCAGAGTGTGTAAATACACTTCCAGTTCTTTCAGTTTAGAAGCAATGTCTGAAGAAGGAATAGAGTGGCTGTACGAAATCTTACAAGACGTACAGTTATTGCAGTTTTTGCCTCCGATTAGAGATGACCTGCAAATCACCAGGTTGGAGCATTTTGATTATGTTAAATCGGATGATCTGGAAAAAATTGGAATTAGCAAACCAGGTATGTAAATTCAAATCAATATTAAAAAGCAAAAATTGTGTAAAAATGTATTGTATTGGTGTAAAAGTAGAAATTTAGGTATTCCTGAAAATTAATTCAATTACATGCCATTAAAGTCGTGACAGTTTTATTGTATCTTCTTGATTATGCAGTTATGCTGAAACGTTGGTTAGACTTCCTATGACCGTACAATTTGTGGTACAAATACCATTGGTAAGGTATTTACAGTTTTATGTTCTGTCTTCCATTTCTGTTTGATTAATCAATTATTTTGTAAACAAAAATGATTTTATAAGAAGACTATGTAGGGTGTTTATGAACATTTTATTTATTTATTCGACAAAACACTGCATAACACAAATTTTGAAAAGAGATATTATTTTTGTTGAAAATAACCCACTGTCATAAAAGCATAAACGTAGAAAGCAGATAAATGAGCCAATTACGACATTCAAACATGTGAGATTCTATAAGCAAGATATAGTGTCACGTTTTATGATAATAATGCCTTCGGGTCAAGTAAGGAGAAAACAGACGTTTCTTGGAATTCAGTTACACAAACAAGTGTGTCTAACTAAATTCCAAGTTATCAAAAACATTGCATTAAAAGAAAATACTAACATTATTCATTAATATAAGGTTATTTACGAGGTTATTGTATCCATTTATTAGCTACTTTACCCTGTTACAAATCAATGCAATCATGATCGAAGTTATATTTTTTACGTTCTCTTATCTGAAGATATAAGAGCATATAAGAAGCTAATTTTCTAATAGGCATTCCTCATTCACTAATAATACATTATTTAATTTAATGAATTATCATTTCTTTATTAAATTTAATAAAACACAATTATTTTAAAAAACTACATATTTTAAAAAACAAAATAGCACTATGAAATCAAAAAATTGCCCAATTTTTTGAATTCATTAAATTTGGAGTGTTCACATATTTTGTACATACAGTAAAGTAACCATATTATTTTTCTGATAATTTGCACTCAGATTATTATATGCTAAACCTTCATTAAAAGAATACTAAAACTATTTTAATATAAAAAGAAAATTTGAAATTGAACTATAAAAATACATTCTTCTGGTATAGATTTATAATTCTTAATTTCACAAATATGTCTGGCCTTCTAAATAATTCTTTCTTCTGTCTGCCTTTCTTACTCAACTTTGTGCAAGATTTTAATGTTTTGGTGGTCTATTTTATGTTCAGTTTGTAAAGTACGTTTAAATAAAATTAAGCTAGGTTTAGAATTATGTTCTTGGATGTGCTTATTAAGTTTACATCCTGTTTGACCTACATATAACTTTACAGTTGTTACAATTAACGGTGTAGATACCGTTTTTTTCTAGAGTGGGAATTTTTGTTTATGATGTTTTTTTTGAAACCATGTATTTTATTTCTTTTTCTCGTGCTTCAGATTATAAGGGGTATTTAAAAACAGGGTATATAAAAGAACGAAAAATAGCTGTTTTGTGTATTAGTTATCAAACGAAGTCATGATCGAATCTTTTAAGGATATATTTTTAATACAGGCTATAAAATGGTTGTTATTTATTTTTTATTGAGTATGTAGGGGTGTAATTAATAGTCTGGAAAATGTCTAGGAAAATTTTTGTTAGAGGATACAGAGAGGAAGTGTAGTAGGCTGTTATTGGGCGAATTGGAATGTCTTTTTATGTAGGTATTTAATTTAGACATGGAATATAGGTTTTGGGATTGAAGGGTTCATAGGAATTAATGAAATAAAATTTCTGTGTTACTGATTATTTTAAATTCCAGAAAGGAAGGGATTGTGTATTGCCAATCAGCATTAAGATAAAAAATCAGATAATTGACTTTTTTATGGGTCTACCGGTTTCGGTGTCCTCATCACCATCTTCAAGGACAATCTTTTGTTTACAAAACTACAAATTAAATCACATATTAAAATTATATAATAAAATTAAAATTGAAGCTATCATCACATTTAAAATTGTGTATCGACGTGTTCTTAATTTTTGAACTTACAATTCGTTGATATATCACAGTTTGAACATTTTCTTTACAATTCTTTTAGGAAAATTTGTTAAATGCCATGCTTGTTGAATGTATAGTTAAAATGTGCGATTGCAGTCGAACGAGTTTTATATTCAAGCAAGTTTTATACGTCACGTATAAAACTGATTGGTAATATACAATCCCTTCCTTTCTGGAATTCATAGGAATTGGTTTATTTGAGAAATGTTCATTTATATTGATTGATAATTGTATTTAGGGGATTTTTATTTATAGGGGTATAAGCATTGTTGTTTAAAAACTCTTGAGTTCTTTAAATTTATTCAGTTCTTTTCATGATGACAATTCCAGCTGCTTTGTCTGCTTTTAAGTAAATAGTGTTGACAGTATTAATTTTATTTTTTATTAATTCAATTTGATTCAAAAATAAAGTACACTTCGAATTGTTAATGTATATATTAAGCTTTTCAGTCCTACATGCTTCGGAAACGTAGAGTTTCCGTCTTCAGGGGCATTCGTCTTTATTTTGCTCTATTTTGCTCTATCCTATGCTGTTTTACGTGTTATTCATTTATATGTTTTTTGTTTATTATCTCAGTTTCTGCTTGTATGTTTCCTTCTTTATTCTGTCTATACTATACCAGTCTATACCTTTGTTGTATATTTTCTATGTATGTTTGCCTACGTTATCAATACAACGTGTGATTTCTTTCTTTTTTCTCTCTTTCCCAGCCTCTTGAATCTTCTATTTTTATTATGATCTCACTTATTTTTCTGTGATTTCCACCTGTAAATTTTGATGTTTTTTAAAATTATTTAATGTTTTGTGTTGGTACTATGTTTTTCATTCTTTTATCTATCAATTTTTCTTTGTCAATATGTATTTAAAAATGTAATGTGTTGCTGTCTGTAAAATTGTTTATTATTGTCAATGTTCATAATCCATGTTCTTTATTTATCTTTAATCCCCTTACTCAATCCTAGTTTCTCGGTTTTTCAATATTCATTCTTTTATATTGTATTTCCTTGATTTTAATTTTTTATTTTGTGGTTTTTATATTGTTAATTTTTGGCTTTCAATATGTGGTTTTTATTTGAATTATTTCTTTTCTAAGTTTGAATTTTTCTATGCTTGCATGTGATGATTTTATGTTTTTATAAGCATTTTTATTTTTGTTTGTTGTTTTTCTTTGTCTGACAAGTTGTCTGAGTCGTAAGTAGACATTTTGTATTATTTATTTTTTGTTCTTAATTGCCATATATAATTTTTAATTGCAGTATATGATTGGATTACTACATATATTTACTAACGCTAGAATATCACCATATTGAAGACAAAATTAGTTATTTGAGGAGGCTGTTTAATTAGTAATCAATAATTATTTTATTATATATAGGGTACAATTAAGTATCATAAACATAAGAATAAAAACATTGGTGTTTGCATAACATATAATCTTTTCCGTAAAAAAAATTATGTGTAATACATTTTTGATTATCAAAAAAATGTATGTTGAGATTATTTTTGTATTATGAGATTTAGTATATAACAATTTCGAGAGCAAAGTAACCGAAAAATAATATGGTTACTTTACTGCACATAAAAAATGTGAGGAACACTCAAACTTCAACGAATTGGGAGAAAAAAGGCTGAGATAATTGAAATCAAAGAATTGGTCAATTTTTTGATGTCGTAGTGTTATTTTGTTTCTTTTTTTAAATAATTTCGTTTTTATTACATTTAACACAAGAAACGATGGAGTATTATTGGTAAATGAGGAATACCTATTAGAAAATTAGCTTCTTATGTGCTCTTATATCTTTAGATAAGAGAAGGTAAAATTATAACTTTGATAATGATTGATTGCAATGATTTGTAAGACGGTAAAGTAGGGGTAATACATGGATAATCTTACGTTAATGAATAATGTTAATATTTTCTTCTAATGCAAAGTTTTTGATAACTTGGAATTCAGTTAGACACACTTGTTTGTGTAACTGAATTCCAAGAAATGACTGTTTTCTCCTTACTTGACCCGAAGGCATTATTATCATAAATCGTGACACTATATCTTGCAATAGAATCTCACATGTTTAAATTTCTTAATTGGCTCTTTTAAGAAATAAGTCAATTCACATTTCTACTCTCATAATTTATTCTTCCACAATTTAATTTCATGAAATTGGCACTAAATTGAAGGAACAAATAAAAAATGATTTCATTTTCGTCTAGCATCTAATTATTAATGGATTATAGGTGTAAACACTGCAACTAAAAATGTGACATGGTGGTCACGAGGCACAAAAAAGAGAAGAAATATTAACAATAAATATAATGCACAATAAATAAATAATTGATTTGGGAAGAATTTTGTCAATTTTTTTAGCTATCACAGTTGTAAAAAAAATAAGAATCAAAATTTATGGCAAGTAATATTATACTTTTAATGTTTTTAATACAGGATCTTACACGTATTTAAATAAAGCATTGTATGTACAGATTTTGATACTACATTATAGACATTCAATCCATAGCCCTGGTACGTACACACACAATTTTTGCATGTTATTGTGATAATTGACTTCAAGGTTATCAAATAGTGGGAGCATATTCATTTTGCTTTAAATATAGATTACTAATACAACACGCATAGCGATTTTGTGGGTGCACGTAATATTTATGATGTTTATTCATATGTCCATACATCTCGATTAGCATTACTTGTTGTTTACATTAAAACTGAAAAAAAGTAAGCATCGTTACATGACAATGGAAGATAGGAAAACTGACAATTGAAAGATCTCTACAATCAGATATTTATTACTTAATTTGCAATCATTCACCAAACTTGATGTCGATATTTGTATCTCCTTCCTTTTCTAAATAATTGTAATATTCTTCTTAAATATCAACCTATTTATAACCATTTCAGTCTACGTTAAATAGGCCAAAGTATATTGTTACATGAAACGTTCGATTGATGATGAAGTTTGCATTTTTAATTTAATTCTCTGTGGATTAGTCTAGTTGCCCCCTCCAGTTAAAAATTATAGTAGACCGCGACAAGTTCCTTTTAATTTTTTTAGGGGTACGTAGATTATTAGATACCGTTAAAAAACGAAAATCGAAACAATGGAAAAAGGACATCCTGAAGAAAGTAATTCCAGTAGGTGCAAAACAAACTGCCCACAAGAAAAATTTAGATGACAACGTAGTACCTGTGTTAACTTGCCTAATTCCAGAACGTGACATCACGCTGTCGGTAAAGTTGGGTGACGGCTCATTTGGTGTAGTTAAAAGAGGTAAGATGTATATTTTATGTGAAGATACCTACTTTTTAATTTTTATAACTGTATTATTTATTAAAGAACAAAACAAAATTATCATAAAAACAAATTATATCTACCTTTGTTTGATAATTTTAATAATAAATTCCAAGTTAAATATAAAAATAAGTATAAAGTATTAACTATTTCTGATTATGCGGACTTTGCCGTGATTATCTATCAATGTTTTTGTTTGGTTGAGGTTTATCTCGAAACGTTTATAGTTATTAGTCAGGTCATAATTTTTTTTTTGGTGCTTATCTAATTGTATAGGTCAAACTATTTCTGTTGTATTTCATCATTAATGCATTTATGCTTTGCCCTCTACGAATAACTTAATCATTTACATATCTTTTTATCTTCTATCAGGTGAATGGCATAGTCCAAATGGACGTATGCTTCCAGTAGCCGTAAAAATATTAAAGGCAGACACACTGAACCAACCCGGGGTGTTGGAGGATTTTATACGAGAAGTTCAAGCAATGCATAGTTTAGCTCATATTAATTTAATTAGGTATTGCTACGTGGTTTCGGAAATGTACGCAACACTTTCTATTAATTTTTTCTCAGGCTATACGGAGTAGTATTAACACAACCAATGATGATGGTGACGGAACTGGCTCCTTTAGGAGCATTATTAGATTATTTACGTAAACAATGCCAACAAACGCCTGTTCCTATGCTCTGCGAATACGCCACCCAAGTAGCTGTTGGAATGGCCTATTTAGAGTGCAAGAGGTTCTTGCATAGGGACCTTGCATGTAGAAATGTTTTATTAGCTGCCGTAGATAAGGTAAGACAATTGCTAGATAATAACAGGCTGTAACTTAGGTGTGGAAGACAATTTATTTAATTAAGTGTAATAAAAGAGCAATGTGATTATGATTTTTTTATAACTTTGACATTTTTGGGAAAAATGTCGTAAGACTAATGACCGGTTGCACAAAACATTCCGCAAAGTTAATCGGAGATCAATGAGCCGTTAGCCAATCAGATTGAGGACTGAATTTGAATTCTCTAATCTGATTGGCTAACGGCTCGTTGATCTCCGATTAACTTTACGGAGATGTTTTGTGCAACCGGGCATTAGTCTAGTAATAAGCGAAAATGCAAATAAGCAGAAGCAAATAATAGCTACATATGAAAATTCGATATAAAAACAGCCTTTCTATATGGAGCATTGGATGAAGAAAGGTACATGAAAATACCTAAGGGATATGCACAGAATGGAAAAATATGCAAGCTAAAGAAAGCCATATATGGTTTAAAGCAAGCACCAAGTAAATGGAACAGAACCTTTACTGAAACTTTAAAACAAATCGGCCTAAAACAAACGAAATCGGAACAATGCGTATTTAAGAACCAGGATGGACCGGTTATTTTAGCAATATATGTTGATGATGGTTTAATAGTAACAGAAGAAAAAAAACCATCGACATAATACTGAAGGAGTTGAGTGACAAATTTGAAGTAAAAGTGTGGGAAAAGCCCAAATCCTTTTTGGGACAAACAATAGAACGAATAAAAGACAACTTAAAATTACACCAAATAAATAATATAAAAGATGTGGTAGAGAAATACAGACAGGAAGACGCTAAGGAAACTAAAATCCCTTAAGTGTAAGTGATACTAAACGAAGTGACAAAAGTGAAGGAAACATTTTTCTTTATCAAGAAGCAGTGGGTTGTTTACTATATCTAGCGAATAAAACAAGGCCAGACATAAGCTTCGCAGTAAATTTCGTGAGCAGATACGTAAAAGAAACTAAAGGAAGTGATGTAAACAACATAAAACGAATACTTAAGTATTTAAAGTCAAATAAAAACTACGGACTGAGACACAAACATCGATGAAAGCACAAACTTCATTAAATTAGAAGCTTTTTGTGATTCTGACTATGCGAACTATGCGATGCCACAAGGAAAAGTGTCACTGGTTATGTGATTAAACGGAGGACCAATTAGCTGGTGTGCAAGGAAGCAAGCAATCATCGCATTATCTACGACTGAAGTTGAATACATCGCTGCAGCTGAATGCTGTAGATAAATGCTCTGCATCAAAGAATTCATAGATGAACTAATAGATAGACAAATAGAGGCTGAATTAAATATAGATAATAAGAGTGCAATTTGTTTAATAACAAATGGAGTTGTAAACAAACGAAGTAAGCAT
>JAWQRJ010003673.1:0-11790 GCA_033557515.1 Diorygopyx duplodentatus | reverse complement strand
GCCGATATTTGCAGGATATCGATAATCCGGTGCCAGGAATCTATTGAGATATGTCTCGACTCTCACTAAATTCATTTTATATCGTAAATAAATAAATTGTGAGAAAAGCACGTGGGAAACATGGATACAGAACTCTGCTATCGGCTATGACGATAGTTTAATTGTTGGCCGTACGACGGCGCCACCAGTATAAGAAATAAAAAAATGCTAGCTCGGTCTATTAGTTTTACATTTCACGATGGTGCTACCAAAACTAAGAGACCGGCAAGCTCTGATAAGGGTAGGATACAATGTTTTTTGGTGTTTTTATCCCCCGAGCGAGCTCGGTCTCCCAGGTATGATTCGCCATAAAAATTATTCTATAATCTTAGAAGGTTAAATGAAAGTTTCTCATAGTTTCTCCGAAAATTGTTATTAATACAAATTACCGATTTACAAACGAAATTCCGAAACCTTGCGGCCTCTTTGAAATCTGGGAGGACAACTCTAATCAGTGTACCTTACTCCGACCTCAAACTCAACTAATCAGTGTAACTGTAATCAGTATACCTTTGTTGACCTTTACCTACTCAGTAATCGCGCAGACGCAGTAAATACGTTGTTGGGAAATTGATCCTTAACGTCAGCAACAAACTGCCCATATTATTTTTGTTGATTCTTTTTCATTTTTGCGCAGTTTTAAGAATGTCTTATAGGTACAAAATAATAGATACAAAACTAATTTTGCATGAATGATCATTGTTTAGTCAATATGCTTAATAGATTAATAGCAGGCTCTAATAGATTTGATTGCAAATTATAAAATATCAAATAAGATTTCCCCTGGATTTTTACCTAAGGTTAAAAATATATCTTATAACTGTTTAAGCTTCTTTACCTATATACAGTAATCGCGCAGGCGTAGTAAATCAGTTATTACGAAATTGGATTCTAACGTTATCAACAAATTCCCATAAGGTTATTCCACCCAAATCGGCATGCCATGCCAGCTTGATGGATATGTTTGAAGTCATTAACAGCGTAATCTTGCATTTTGTACTCGCACTATATTAATAAAGAAAGGCAAATAATACTTTTTTATTATTTTATTGATTCTTCTTCGTTTTTGCGTAGTTTTGTGAATATCTTATTTATACGTAGATAAATCAATTACATACTGTGGTGAAGTGTTGATGATCATTATTTAATCAACAGTCTTAAATACCAGGCTATAGTAGATATTATTGCAAATTATAAAACGTAAAATCTACTTATTCTGGTTTCGTAGGGTTAAACATATAGTTTGAGATTTTCTAAATCAAGTGTATAGAATATATTTCCAGGGTTTTCTTTAAGCCTTTGTACTAGTACGGTTAATGTTTCTTTAACTACGTAGTACCTGGAAGACCGAGCTCGCTCAAAAAAGCACCAAAAAACATTTATCCTACCCCTATCAGAACTTGCCGGTCTCTTAGTTTTGGTAGCACCATCGTGAAATGTAAAACTAATAGACCGAGCTAGCATTTTTTAATTTCTTATACTGGTGGCGCCATCGTACGGCCAACGATTAAACTATCGCCACAGCCGATAGTTCTGCATCGATGTTTCCCACGTGCTTTTCTCCCAATTTATTTATTTACGATATAAACTGAATTTAGTGAGAGTCGAGACATTATCTCATAAGATTCCTGGAACCGGATTATCGATATCCTGCAAATATCGGCCGGCAACGTAAAGCCGTTTGCCCGGGCTGGGGAATACATACATACATACATACATACCCGCCCACATACATACACACAAACAAGATTTGTGCGTTTAAGAGTATTAGATTGAGTAATCACGCAGGCGCAGTAAACAGGTCGTTGGGAAATTGGTCACTATCAACAAATGACTGAGTAACAAATTGCCCATATGGTTATTTTCGATTCTGTCCAAATCAACTCATTCAAAGCATAATGCTGCATTTTGTACTATTCACAATTATGGAAAGGTACCATAACAAGGACACCTTTTTACTATTTTATTGGTTCCTCTTCGTTTTTCTGCGAAAATTGCAGGAATGATCGTTATTCAATCAACAGGATTGTCAATAGGCTACAGTGCATTTAATTGCAGACTATAACATGGAAAATCAACTTATTTTAGTTTCTTAGGTTTGAACATACAGTTTGAGATTTTCGAAATCAAGTGTACATGTAGGTACTTTTCAGGGTGTTTATGTTTCTTTAGCTCAGGGTGTTTATGTTTAATTGTGTACTGAGTAATCACGCAGGCGCAGTAAGTAGGTCGTTGGGAAATTGGTCACTATCAACAAATGACTGAGCAACAAATTGTCCATATGGTTATTTTCGATTCTGCCCAAATCCACTCATTCAAAGCATAATTCTTCATTTTTTACTATTAATGCTTATGAAAAAGGTATATAAAACAGACATCTTTTGTTATTTTATTGATTTTTGTTTCGTTTTTGCGCAGTTTTGTGACCCTAGGCGTTTTTCAAAGTTTGTCAGGATGTTTTTTTTTGTTAACAGTTCTTTAACCGTACACTGAGTAATCGCGCATGCCAAGTAAATAAGTTGTTAGGAAATTCGTAAAAAGTAAAGTAAAAAAGTAAAAAGTGTTGATTTCTATCCGTAAATAAAGTAATTAAGTAGCGGGAACGAGCAGGTCAGACGTTTAGTCGTTATCTGCAATGCGTGGGGATCCCGATTTGCCGAGTCAGAGATAGGTCGCGTTAAAAACGCGTCAAAATTTTACACATACTAAAGTGGTAGTAAACAAAAAGCACGTGTCGACGGCGTCTTAAACGGGCAACAAACAAGATTTTTTTTCGTTTAAGCTCGTCGGTAGGTGGTTAAATGCGTTTAAATACGTTTAAATACGTACCGTTTGCTGGTTTCTGTAGACGGACGCCGGTGGATTATTGGAGTACGGCGCGATGGGTTTCTGTGGGGCCCAGTTTTGTCCGTAAGGAGGCTCCGGATGTCCGTAATTGTTTTGATAACGCGTGACGGGGTTGTTACTTTGCAACAGCTGATTTAAAGTCGGTGTGGGTCCCGTGGGTTGAGAGATAGCTTGTCCGGAGAAAATGCGTTGGGTCGGGGGTTGAGGACCCGAGACGACCGAGTGTCCGGGTCCTGGTCCGGGCACCGGCCCCGGAGGTTGCTTAGGTCCACCGTACGTTTGACGCGGTGGAAAATGAAATCCGCCTTCCCCGAAGGGTATGTTGTATGCGGCGTGACCGTCTCCTTCTGTAGAACCCACGTTCGCAGCGGCCGACGTCGAATATTCCGAGTTCGGTATAGAATCGTTTAAACTTTGTTCACTATCACCACTACCGCTTTCGGGTCGGTATTGACTCATGTCTAAACCGAGACTTTTAGGGCCGGTGTTTTTCGTTTTATTTACCACTACGCCACAACCCGACCTAACACTACCTTTATCAGTCCCATTCTGCAATAGCGTGTTCCTAACGTTTAAATCCGGCTGCACTTTTTCACCACTCACGTCATTTTGTTGCTTTTCGGCCTGTGTCGCAGCCATGTTAAGAAAAACGGCCGCGATCGGCTACGAACTGCCAACACCCTGACCGTACCGTTACTCCGCCTTTTATTCTCACATCTTTAACCCAAACTGTACGCCAAAGCATAATAAATCCGTTAGCGTAACCCTTTCGCAGATTTTACCGACGAAACTTACGATTTTGCGAAATGATCGACACATCTGACACACAACTTTATTCCCTACACTCCAATAACACGAGTCGAGGTTATGGCCTATGGGAGAAGATCCGTATTCCTACGCCCAAATATTAGATAGCGATTAACGGTAAACCCCACCGACCTGCATCTTCTAAACAACTCCCCGTTACGCATTTTCTCTACTTTATCACCTTTCCCGGCCAATTCCTACTTTATCCTCTTCTCCCGTTTAAATATATCACGAAAACTCGGTACTACTTTTCCTTCGACTCGCGACACCACCGTAATGGCGCTAATGTGCGGGAAACAACTGAAACGCGGTTACGTTTCTACGGACTGTTCTAAGCCCGCCAAATTCAAATTTCTACTATACGCTAGCGTCTATCGACCGAAAATTTCAACATTTCTCAACACTCCACCGTTTTCTAAAAAAAATTCACTTATCCAACTAAAATCAATTTAACGCAAATTAAAAATACTCTTTAAATTTTTAGGCACATTTTTTATACTGCATTCAAATCCGTGTTTAGAATTACCATAGCTTTTCTTTACAATGGGACCATAAATTTTCGAACAAATACGATTACATTCCGGTAAATTCTTTTCGAATTAGAATTTTTTTTACCGGAAAACAATATACGGGTGTCCCACATAAAACTAGATATCGGTACTTAAAATATAGTGAAATTTCCAAACGTATTCTAGAAAAAAAAACTCTTTCGATTAACAAAATTTCAACTTCATTGTCCCGAGAAATGAAATAGGTAGGTAGATTTTTATGCTCCATTCAAATTCGTTTTTAGAATTGATCCATTGCCCATAGCTTTTCTTTACAATGGAACCTTAAATTTCTCAGAAATACGATAAAAACGTTCGATAACATTCCGGTGGTTTTTTTTTCGAAATAACGCTCTTTTATATTGGAAAACAATATACGGAGTGTCTCATTTAAAATTCCCATATTTATTTCAAACTAAAATTCCGTTATACTAATTAAGTACTGTATAAATTCTTTCACAACATAACAACGTATCGTTATATTTAACATACCATTAAATTGATAGTTAGAATTTAGTCATAATTAATAACAAAATATATACTGGACGTTCCATATACTTTACCTGCCATGTTGAAATAATACTAGGTTAAATTAAATTAACACACAATATTTATAAATCAATTTATTTTTTACAACTACCTGCACTTCAATTATTATGTATTAGTCCACGATTATAACAAATCATAAGTAAATCGTCAAATTCCAAACAATTATTTCTTTAATAAAATTAAAAAATATATAAATAAGATGAGTATAGGTATTCTTCAATTTACAATACACAATCCACTGACATAATCTTATAGAGATGCACTGAAATAATATTATTTTGAATTTTCTTTTATATTATTATTTTCTATAATGTATCACGTGTGTCTTTCAAAAAATTCAATGATGTCCTCCTAATTTTATTTATAGTAGACTATTGTGTAATAATAAAGAATTAAATATAACCGAACAAAATTCACATCTATCAAAATCATATTTATAAAAAAACTTATCTTCTATAGCACATATCATTCCAAAAAATTCAATGATATCCTCCTAATTTTATTTATAGTAGACTATTGTGTAATAATAAAGAATTAAATATAACCGAACAAAATTCACATCTATCAAAATCATATTTATAAAAAAATTATCTTCTGTAACATATATCATTTCAAAAAATTCAATGATATCCTCCTAATTTTTTTATAGTAGATTATATTGTGTTAATAAAGAATTAAATATTAACGAACAAAGTTTACATCTATCAAAATCATATTTATCAAAAATTTATCTTCTGTAACATATATCATTCTAAAAAATTCATTGATGTCATCCTAATTTTATTTATAGTAGATTATATTGTGTTAAAAAAGAATTAAATATAAATGAACAAAATTTACATCTATCAAAATCGTATTTATCAAAAACTTATCTTCTGTAACATATATCATTTCAAAAAATGATATCCTAATTTTATTTATAGTAGATTAGTAATAAAGATAATAAAGAATTGAATATAATCGAACAAAATTCACATCTATCAAAATCATATTTATCAAAAACTTATCTTCTGTAACATATATCATTCCAAAAAATTTAATGATGTCCTCCTCATTTTAATTATAATAGATTATATTGTGTTAATAAAGAATTAAATATTAACGAACAAAATTCACATCTATCAAAATCATATTTATAAAAAAACTTATCTTCTGTAACATATATCATTTCAAAAAATTCAATGATATCCTCCTAATTTTATTTATAGTAGATTATATTGTGTTAATAAAGAATTAAATATTAACGAACAAAATTCACATCTATCAAAATCATATTTATCAAAAACTTATCTTTTGTAACATATATCATTCTAAAAAATTCATTGATGTCATCCTAATTTTATTTATAGTAGATTATATTGTGTAATAATAAAGAATTAAATATTAACGAACAAAATTCACATCTATCAAAATCATATTTATAAAACACTGATCTTCTGTAACATATATCATTTCAAAAAATTCAATGATATCCTTCTAATTTTATTTATAGTAGATTATTGTGTAATAATAAAGAATTAAATATAATCGAACAAAATTCACATCTATCAAAATCATATTTATAAAACACTGATCTTCTGTAAGATATATCATTTCAAAAAATTCAATGATATCCTTCTAATTTTATTTATAGTAGATTATTGTGTAATAATAAAGAATTAAATATAATCGAACAAAATTCACATCTATCAAAATCATATTTATCAAAAACTTATCTTCTCTAATATATATCATTCCAAAAAATTCAATGATGTCCTCCTCATTTTATTTATAAAGGCTCGGTCAACATGTGATAAATTGCAGACTACTTTTTTTTAGGCTAAAATTATCTGGGAATTTATCACTACACTTATCACAGATACTAAGGATATGAACTTTGTGTTCACAATTTAAAAACAAAGCACTCTTTGTCATATTGCGCAAAAATAAAGAAAGTTCCATTTCTTTATTTCAAGAAAAAACAATTTTCTTAGCTAGCAGAGATAATATTTTGGATATTTCATGGGTAAATTTAAATTTAAAAAAAAAAGAAAAAAATTGTCGTAGAAAAACAGTTGCAGCCTATTCGTGATATACATCACAAGTATGTTTGAAGTAATGTTTTCACAATACATTTAGAAAACGTATTTGTCTTACATGAAAAAACAAAACAATAATAATAAACAATATTTTTAATCTATAGTATCTATATATTGTCATATATAGATACTCTAATTACCTAAAAGAATGGTTTAAAGAAAAAATATGCAAACAGAATATATGCCCACTCATTAAGGCATATTTTATGCTATTTTTTTAAATGTTGGCATCTCTAGGCTTTTGACAAATTATGTTTTGTAAGTCAATGAATACCTATATAACAATTTTTAGAGGTTTAGCCTGATATGACTTATTCTTATAAATTAATATATTTCTACAAAAAAAATTATATATATCATCCAACGTTTCAATATTAATTTGCACCCTTCAAATGAAAAAAGATTAACCGATTATTGTTTTAAAAAAATGATTAAATATTTTTGAATTTTTTTGAAATATTTATTGTGTGCAAAAAAATATTTTTGTTGGACAGTGTAATATATCATTTAAAGAAGGAATACCAGTGAGATATCTTGTCGAATTTCACACTGATCTTCCTCCATAATAACATTATCCATAAAACAATTCCTTACAATCAATAAAGTTAAAAAAACACACATAATCTATCATGAAGATCCAAATTCATTCATCCATTTATCATACTTATCCAAATCCTCTCTAGAGACACTTTTATTATTCTTAACAATAGCTTCTTCGAAGTCTCTCCGAGTAACAGGTAGATCCAACTCTTCTTTGGGAAGTTGTTTAATCTGATCGGGTCTTAGTCCATAAATTTTCCGACGCATAGACATCATGGAAGCATCGCGACAGACATTCGTAATATCCGCTCCTGAGTATCCGTCTAACTGTCGAGCTATCCCCGGTATATTTACGTCTGGATCCAACTTGACCTCCCTCAAATTGATCTTAAGCAACGCCTCCCTTCCATCCTGAGTGGGAAGCGGAATATATATCCGTTTCTCCAACCTTCGCCTCAAAGCTTCGTCAATGTCCCACGGAAAATTGGTGGCGGCCAAAACCATCACCACTTTACCTGGCTCGTCGTTATTGGCCGTTATTCCGTCCATCTGCACCAAAAGTTCAGATTTCACCCTCCGCGACGCTTCGTGTTCCGACTCGGAACCTCTGCGCGAGCAAAGTGAGTCAATTTCGTCTATGAATATCGTACTCGGAGCGTAAAATCTCGCCATTTCAAATAACAATCGAACCATCTTTTCCGATTCACCGCGGTATTTGGAGGTTAACGTTGATGAGGAGACGTTGAAAAATGTTGTACCGCATTCTGTTGCTACTGCTTTAGCTAACATTGTTTTACCTGTACCAGGTGGACCTACCATAAGTACACCCTTCCATGGTCGTCTAATACCTAAAATTAATAAGAGGACGGATCAATAGAAAAATTTGATTTGCACGCATTACTTAAAATAATGTTTTAAGCGTTGTTGATCTAATATTTCCAGGACTTCGAACCGTAATATTTTTCGTTCCGGTTCAACTAAACAAAAATATACCGGTTAAGTTCCGGTTTTCGTTGCTCCAAGGAAGGAGTGAAGTTCGTTGCATCGGAGGAGTGAAGTTGGTTACGGTGACAAAATGACTGAACGTGTATCGAACCGAAATAAACCGACATTTTTTTTTCGGTTCAGCTCCGGTTTTCGTACCAACCAAAATAACGTTTTTTTCTAGTTTTCAGTTCAGTTCCGGTTCGACGCAATGAATATTTCTGACTCTTATGAATTAAAATTTTGTATTCAAGAACTAGGAATATGAAAGCGAAGTATACCGGTGCAGTGAAGAGTTATTTGTAAAGTAAAAAGAGAATAAAGTTTTAAGCGTTGTTGATCTAATATTTCCAGGGCTTCGAACCGTAATATTTTTCGTTCCGGTTCAACTAAACAAAAATATACCAGTTCAGTTCCGGTTTTCGTTGTTCCAAGGAAGGAGTGAAGTTCATTGCATCGGAGGAGTGAAGTTGATTATGGTGACAAAATGACTGAACAAGTATCGAACCGAATTAAACCGAAAAAAAAATTCGGTTCAGCTCCGGTTTTCGTTCCGACCAAAATAACGTTTTTTTCCGGTTTTCGGTTCAGTTCTGGTTCGCCGCAATGAATATTTCTGACTCTTATGAATTAAAATTTTGTATTCAAGAACTAAGAATATGAAAACGAAGCATACCGGTGCAGTGAAGAGTTAAAATGTAAAAACCTATGAAGAAATAAAATCTTTTAATACCTTTAAAATAATCTGGCATCCACATAGGAAGAACGACAGCTTCTTCGAGTAACCGCTTAGCTTCAGCTAAGTCAGCGATGTCGTCCCACTTGATGTTCGGGTTCTTTTGCACGATATCTCTTTCTAGTACGTCGACCAAATCGCGTTCCATTCCGTGACATTCGAACTTTTTCTCTTCCTCTTGTTCGGGTTTTTCTGTTCCTTCGGCGTCGCGTATTTCCTTTTCGAATTTTCCCAGATCGAGCTTTTCTCCTTTTGACGACGACGGACGTTCGTCCCTTTTATTGGTTTTGCGTAAGAATTCTGGTTTGCGGGCTGCGTTCGATGACGCCGCTCTCGACGCTACTTTGTTTTTGTTACTTTCCGTTCGACGAGATGATAGTTGTGCTTTTGTTTTTAATGGACCATTCCTATAATAGACAAATAATAATCATATATAACATATAGAAATGATGTTAAAACAATATTTTTCTTACCGATTTGTAAAACCGTGTTCTGCCGGTATAGGAGCGGGCCAAACGTCTGGATCGGAAGTTAAATAATCCATACTATTAAGTTCGGCGATATCCTTGACAGGTTCGTCCCTGGATACTTTTTTTCCAAAGGGCAGGTCGACGTTCGTATCTAAACTGAGCGTGAGTAAGGTGTTTCGAATACCTTTTAAATGATCGTACTCGTCGACAACTTTTCTTTGTACCTAAATGATAATATATTGTAAACATTGAAGGTTTAATTTTTTATTGCACACTTACTTGTTGCCATTTGTCTTTACGTAACGGTTCGGAAATAGTCAACGTTAGTCTGTTAAGCATTTGTATGCTGCCCTCATAATAAACTTCTGCACTTTCATAGTTTCCCAACATGGACATTTCCCGTGCAAGTCGAACGTTATCGCAAATTTCTTTTACTGTAACGGCCATCGTATTTTCATTGTTTCACTAAAACCTATCATCAAAATCAGTTATTTTCTTTAGTTTCTAAGTATAACATTAACAAAAAACAATGATTAGTAAATCATTAAACATTGTTTAAAGGGAAATTAAAACAAATGTTTGTACATAACCTCCTAACAATAATTGGTATATAAAGATTATTTAAAAACTTTAGTTCTATTTTTTACGGATAACTTACACTATTTGTATTGTTTAACTGAAATTATGCTTTGTGAATACTAAATAACACTTTGTTTTACCTATTTTTGATGGAAATCTTTCCTTTTATTTAGAAATGTGTCAAAACAAATTGTAATGTCAGCTATATGTAAATTTATCTTTGTGTATTTATTTGTTAATTTAAAGTGGATAATCTGGATGTATTTGCATACTTAACGTTAGTAGAGCGCAATTTTTATTGTATATAACAAAAAAATAAAAATAGGTAAAAATGCAGAATAATTCTGAACGTACCCATTCAATTTGTTCGTCTCTTCACTCTGGATATTTCTAGATGAAAATACTTTTTTTTTATTATTATTTTGTACCAAATCCATATTAAATTTTAATTGAATTCAATTGACCTTGAACATTATCAAACTTCAAGAAGAAACAACATAACCTTATCTGTCAAAAGTGACAGTTACTTAAATTAACATTTATGTAACATAACCACAAAAAAAACTGTTTGACAGCATCCATTTTTATTGAACACCAGAAACTTCCAGTTTGTTAATGAGTTATTTATCGCTTATTAAGTCTTCTTCGTGTAATCTTATTACTCGGAAATCAAACAAAAAACATTTTTCGAATAGTTTCGTATTTTTTTTCAATTATCAAACGCTGCGAGCGCCACGTGGTTGCCAACTTACGGTTTATTTGTGGATATTATTGGGCTCCGTGGTACGGGGAGTTTTGCCGTCGTTATTTTCGTTCATGGACTGAAATAAAATTCGAAAATGGCAACAAAAGGACTACATTATATTCCTCCGGGGTCAGATGGGACCGATCATTCGTACAGGCAGCGCATAGCGGCCCAATATCAAATAAGGTAACCGAACTAACCTCAAACCGTAATTTCGAATTTCACAGGTGCTAGTCTAACGACCTTTTCTAATTATTATTTTATGTGGAATTAAGAATGTATAATTGACGGAAAGGTATTCGCTAATCTTTAATTACATCATAGTGTTACGATCCATCGTTAATAAAATTGGTTATCACTAATAACGCACAGTTACGGACATAAATAAAAGATGTATTTAAAAGAAAAGCGTGCAAGCCTGTGTACAAAGAATTCATCTAGGAGGCTTTGATGTTGAGGCATTGAACGTTCGATCAAAAAAAAAATTGTTAAAATTTCAAAGAAACGCTGAACGAATACAAACTGTATTGTTACCGATATTACCTTCTGTGTATTGTCTATTAGTAATGAGTAAGTAGTGAGATAAAGTCGTAATGAACGGCTATGCGATGTGAATCTCTACCTTTATTGCAACCATTGGTGTATTCTGATTTCCTGTCAATAAGAAATTATATTACCAGTTTTACAACATATATTTTGCAGTTTCAAAGCATCCTAGATGTATATGTTCGATTATACTATTCATAATATCTTCGTATTTAGTCAGTTATTTTTGTAAACTATTTTGTATTGATATGTAAAGGTGATTCAAATGAATGGATGTTAGTTGAATAAACCTAAACCTTCTACATATATATATATATATATA
>JAWQRJ010003672.1:0-11793 GCA_033557515.1 Diorygopyx duplodentatus | reverse complement strand
TTTTTTTTCATTATCACTGCCATTAACTCAATTTTTCATTGGGCTTCCGGAGTGAAAATGTTATGGCTATGGCTTTTTCTATTAAAAGCAATTAAGTGGCGTGAGATCCCCTGACCTAGCTGATCACTCTGTTGCTCGTCTTCTTTCAATCCATCTGTCGGAGAAAACTATTTAAAAAATTCTTGCTAATGCAGCATGAGAGAAGAGAGAAATCCATCTAATTGATACTACTTGCCTTGAGTAATTAATCCATTCAAAAATTCATTAATGGTGATTACCATCCACACAGGCACGCAGAGAGAACAAAATAAATTTACTTCCGAGCACAAATCTTTCAAGACATGCTCCAGATTCCGTACAGAGCAATCTACATATGCACTTACTTATAGCCGTAATTTGGTTGGAACAATAAGACCAAGTAGCAAGTCAATCATCGAAATTTGCTCTCCACTTCCTTCTAGCGCATTATAGTCTGCAATCAGTAGTGCAAACTTTTTCAATCTTCAAAAGGAAAGGAAAGTTCGAATGTCTCGATTTGCCGAGGTTAATTTTCAATGGAAATATTAAATCGGCGACAGTAAGATTGCACCGGTTTAAAAAATGCACGTAATCACGATATGTCATCAACTTTCTAACACGCGCATGCTCTATATTAAAATTGCGTTATAACTAACTCTTCCTTTTACTATATCCCGCGTAGGCTGTTAAATTAGCGGCATTTCTCCGTATGACATCCTGTAATTTACTTAGGCTCAGGTTTACTTTTTGTTTTCTGCGGTAATAAGTGTGAGAAAGCAAAAGGTGTGGTATAATTCCTGGAGCTCATTCGAGCTCTGTACGCGTTCAACTTAATTATGTAACTAATTTACTACATACGAGCGGAGACTGGTACCAACTTTCTGAGGCATTTTGCAACTTCTTCACGAATTTGTATAATTTCTACTTTGCGACGGATATCTACGGATTTCTAAAATGATGTCAGTAAGATGCGACAATTGACAGAACAAAAGATGCAAAACTGTTAGTTTCTCATCTAAGAAATACTGCGATGTCAGGGAATTAGCACTAGAACTGGCAGTGTAAGAAACAATAGGTGGAAGTGTTTCCTCCATTCGCTCTTCTTTTAGCTCTGTTGCAGATAATTTATGTATTGTTGTTTTGACAAATGAACTGCGAATTCCCTCACGTTGTCGAAGCATTATAGCTTTATAGTGACGATTTTTTGTTCTTCAGATTGTAATTTAACGTTACGTTTGTAATATGAAAGTCAATTTCGCAGCAACTTTAAATGAGGTGAAGTATAACGAAAAACATTATTAGTTGGCCTGGCGAAGAAGAATTGAATAATTGCCCTTCTTATACGTACGTTTCTTCATGTCATGAATTATTGGCTTTAATCATGCATCAAAAGCATTTTCTTCGTCAGTATGAGCGTCGAATAGCTTTATTGCTGGGTGATGGTCGGATGTTGAAGTATCGATTGATATGTGTCCTCTTCTTCTTCATCCTCTTCTTCATAGCACACTATATGCTCGGATGTTAGCTATTAAGATACGTAAAAAAATCTTCCAGATCATTCCGATACCAATATAATGGATAGAGGAATATATAGCAATGATAATATAAGTTCCTTTGAACTTTGATCGTATGTATATCTCTTTAATCCTTCAATTAGGATCAATATATCAATTAGGATATTTTGTTTTCATTGAAAACAAAATATACATAAATACTTTTTGTCCACTCATTTGACAAGAATTTTTAAATTTTTAAATAAAACAATTCTTCATTTTATGCTTTGTTTTATTTGTTTTAATTACAAATTTATTATTATTAATTTAAAAAAAAATTGTTATTGATTTTTTATAAATTTTTCCCAACGGCACAGGATTTTTTAATCTTGTGAAGTGCTGAATTTTCTTTTACATTCTTTTTTATGCAAAAAAAATGGAAGTAAAATATTTATGAACCAAGAACTTAATAAAACCATTTCTATCTTTTGTGAAAAATGTAACTTTTTTTCGAAGCAAATTTTAAAAAAACAACTATTTAATTGTGAACGTTTCCCTTTTTTGTATTTAATGGATAAAAGATACATAAAACGTAATTTAATAACAAAAGGGAAAAGAGCAAAAATAAACCTTTTTTCATAAAAATACCTTTCACTTTGCAGGCCACAAAGTGGTAAGTCGATTGAAACTTTCGTTTTCGTAGTGTATTGTAGGTAAAATTACCTTTCATATCAGTGGCTCATCAATATTTCATATCGGTGGCAATTTCACATGCGAAGTGATAAAAGGTTTAGCATTCGACTTTCAAATAGATACACACTTTTAAAATGAGCAATCTGCATATCAAAAATATTCCCATATTGTCCTTTCAAACTGACTTTAGTTTCCGATAGGTTCAAATTTTACAGCATAAATCTGTTTTATTCATAAAAATGAATAAAACAGATTTATGCTGTAAAATTTGATCAAAAGATTTCAGTGTTTTGGTCAAAACTAATGTAGGTGCGTCATATAGTTTAATACTTAAGTCAAATATTTCATTAATTACACAGGTCTGGTTATTAGTTGCTCAAGTCTGTGTAATTAAAGTAAAACCATCTTCTATTAATGGCTTTTTTTCTGGAACAGAACCTTGGATAACATACATTAACTTTCAATTTATATTATGTGCAATTCTTGAGCTAATACTCTTCATACGGTTGGTTACCTATTAACTTTTGCGGTTACCAATGTGCTTGCACTAAACTTTTCATTGGTCACCTTGAACCATTCGATAATCTAAACGATATACAGAAATCGTTTAGAAGTTTTTGCCACATACTTTTTTAAGAATTTCAGTAGTAGTAAAAGAAAATTATTACTTAGAATGTTATTATTGCTTAAAAAGAACATTTCTTCAGACCGCTGTTGGAAAAAAAGAATGCACCAGAAGAAGAAATTCAAGAAAGGTTAAGGAAAAATAAACGACAAACTCCAAAGATGGAACAAAACGATTAAACATCGCAAAATCTTTCAAGAACTTCATACAGCTTGCATTAATGGATCGAAAACTAAAGTAGATGTTCGAATATTCCTCTTACGGTGGAATCGCAGAGGTTAAAAGTAAAAAATACAGAATATAAAGAAAGCTTTTCAAAATAATTTTAAAGGAAGGACTAGTGGAAGGAAGATGGCTTTGACACCCATGAAAGATGATCGATGACTCTTCGGTCAGAAGGAAATGCAACACTCACCATGCAAGAATGAGGAAAAGAAACTAAGGAAACTTTGGGCTGACGAAAGTGAGCAGGAGAAAGTCGTTTAATTAAGCGGTTTTTAAATAACATTGGTTTCCCCAAACCATCTCCAATTTATTCCTTTGTCTTGTAAAATTTACCACATTACAAACATTGCTTATTATTTACAGTAAATCGAGTTATTAGGAATGTTCTACCCTACTAAAAAAAATACTTATGGTTTGATTTTATTATTTTTTGATTGACAGTTGAAGCACGTATTTCACACATCCTATATATCAACAAGCACATCAACAAAAGAAGAAATAGAAGATCTAGAGACTATTTTGTGATATTATTTTGTCATTTGTAGTCAACAAACGAAGAGAAATTGACCAACAATTCAAACAAATATCGAAAACTTTTTTCGGTGATAAATAACCACTTCAAGATTTATATAATTATATTGAAAAAGGGATAACAGATGTTGCAAAAAAATATGAAAAAGATTATGTAAAAAATAAAAATCTACCAAAAAGTAAAGTCTAACAGACCAGCTTAAGAAGTATTATAGAACAAACGTGATTAACAAACCAATTAAAGCTGAAAAAATAAAATCCTTTCAAAAATACAATTAGCGGAAATAAGAAAAAAATATATAAGAAAAGACTTCTTCGTCTGCTTCTGCTTCTTCGCTCACTTCCTTTCACCCACACTTTCCATGATTTTCGGTCCCTGCTTATTAACTTCATTTCTCGCAAGATTGTATTTCTCTCTCTTCTCATCTCCTACCTGCTTCATCCATCTTCCAAGGCCTGCCTTTTCTTCTTTTCCCATATCTTCTAGCCTCCAGGACTCTTCTCGGTAATCTTGTTGATTCCGTTCTATGTAGGTGGCCGAGCCAGTTTAGTTTTCTTTTGTTAGTATCGATTCTTGCCTGAGTTCTTTTCTTATTATTTCACTTCTTCATTTGTAGAAAATTGGACCAGGAAAAATGTGGAATCAATAATCTAATCTCCAGTAATACACCGAATACATATTGATTGCACCGATCTGCAGTCATGTATTTTTTTGTTGTTCAGATAGGTCTCATAGACCATACAGTTTATGGTGAAGTTATGGAGCGCTCGGATTGTGCACATCATAAAAAAAGCACTAAAGTATGCTGACCTTATTTGGTATAGAATGCTAAGCTTAATGAGATAACGTACAAACTCGGAACAAATTAGAAACGCAGTCAAACTTGTATAATCCCTTTCTCTAAAATGACGCCTCGGTCCCGATAGAAATTCCATTTTCTCTTGTAACTTCGTCGACAACAGAAATGCATTAGATCGTTATAAAAAAGATCACCACCTTAACTCGAGCGTAGCGCACACAATAGCCAAATTACTGTGCAACCATTAAGCCGACAGGGCTGCTATCCATTTTTGCCGCTAGAGTTAAGTTAACAAGACGATCAACTCGTCGGCCTTATCGGTAAATGGACAAATCCCATTGTTTTCCGAGAGTCTGAACTAAACAGGACGTAGTTTCTTCACTAGAAATGAACGGCTTATAAACAGTTGTCACAATTCCGTATCTAGCCGTTTGCGAATTCAAATTTTCACTATGTGAGTTAAGCACATAGTGAAAAGAAATAAGTCTGAAAGCAATTGTTGTAATTAACAAGTTGTTTGATACATAATGCATAAAATCCAATTATGAAAACGACTTTCTTATTATACGTATATTATGTTTTTCTTCCTTTTTTTATTGGACGCTTAATTGTGGTAAGTGCTAATTAATTTTTGTGCCCTTTAATATAATATACAATTAAAAATCGCAAATATAGTACGCAATTAAAAACCTTTGGTTTTATAGCCACCGCAACATATTAAAGATGAAATTAAATTCTAATTTAAAAAAATGTTATGCTCGACAAAACCTCAAGTTATCTCTTTTTGCTAATAGATGTACGTTCTTCAAGCTAAAAAAGTCAATTATAAACGCATTAATACTTTGATTAATGGTTTTATTACTTGCTCTGCGATAGTGGTGCATAACAAACTGAAGGTTAATAAGGATTTAATTAAGATAATTTATTATGATTTTAAGGAAGTTTGATAAAACAAAATTTTAAACTAATGATTTCAATATGATCAATTTCAATTAATTTTATGCCAGAGAATTCTTTGAATTCTCTGGCATAATGCTATTGTTATTGTTATTGAAAAATAGCAATTATTTTCTATAAAATTAATAGTGCGTAACAATAAGAGTAGAACAATTTCAAAGGGAATTTAGTGGTAAATTTATAAAATGGTAAATTATCTTACTAACATTTGTATGATTTGTTTTTCTGATTATAATCACTTTCTAATTATAAAAAATAATAATTTAAAGCTGTGTCACGCTTATGCTTTTATATTATTTATTAATAGCAATGAAGGAATTAACTCTGTGTGTAAAAACAAAAAAAACTTTTCTAACTCTCCCTCTTATTAACGCAGTGTTATTATAACAAATTAAAATTTAATCACTGAAAATTCCCCTTTTATTACAGTAGGGTGCGTTAAAGGAGCACATCAGCGTGCAATTCAAAACGTGTTTATTGCGCAAAACATAAATTGACCATAAAACGGTTTTACAACTAAACATAAAATTCTTATAGAAACAGGTTCAAAAAATTTTTAAATGCCATAAACCGCTGGATTAGTTTTCAACGCAAAAATGAACGAATTACGGTTTTCGTAACTCTTCCTCCCATTCCAATTGTCCTTTCACTTCAATTACTTCAAAGTCAATTTAATGGCTTTGAAGTAATAAATTCGCCCGCTTCTCTTCCCTTCATTGCTACTACTTCTGTAGAAAGGTTTTGGACACTTGTTTTCTCTTCCAACCTTATTTTCTGAGTGACTTCTTTACTTAGAGAGTTTTTTGTTTCGGAATCAGACTTTTGATACTCCTCTAAGACTATAAATGAATGAAACTCAATGTATAATAAAAATTTGATCTTTTCTAATGTGTTTACTAACATATCTTGTGTATATCTTTTCTTGTGTTTACTAATATACACCAAATTGAGAAATATTACAATTATTATATTCGGGTCGGTGAGTAGTCGTTACAATTAACAGGTCAGGTTAATGACGGATTTCCATGTGTGGTGGAGGGGGAACCCTGTATCTCTATTGAGATTATTAGGATGTTTAACTAGCGCAACCCGATAGTTAATTAATTAAGTTTCTCGACAAGGTAAAAGATGAAACATTGTCCTTAAACCTTAAATCAGTACGAAAGTAATTTATGGAATTCCATTAAGTAATCTCGAAGCGCGGACACGTCGATCCTTCCCCTGGTCTTTCTAGGGTTAAACTAAAACGCAAGAAAATTTAATAAGTTAGTAAAACGTTAATAAAAAATGTTGGATTTTACTAGAAAATTTACATTTTCTTATTAGAAACAATTTACTTAATTCAATTTACAAATTTACCACAATTTAGTTAGTGTAGTTAAAATATGTTACTTTCAGTGATGTTCATAGCTTCATTTTTTATGCTTAAATAAGTAGTAATTTAACTTTTTTGAATCTTAAGCATAAATCAGTGAAATAAAAGTAGGCGCTTTTTATACCAAATAATCTTAAAGAGGATCTTTGAATTCTGTACTATATAATCACAAATAGAAGATAGATCTGAGATTGGAATTTAGATTAGTTGGAGCAACAAGATATCTGCATTTGTACCACATATTTTTTATGATTTAGTTACTTAAGTGGCATATTGCAAACTAAAACTCTGAGCTCTATATTCAGCTGAGATCTAAACTTCTCTTCGTCTTTAATACAGCCGCCCCAAAATTCAAACAGTGGTTTATTTCGAAATTGTCTTTTGAATTCTCCACTTGATGTAAGGTTTATTCTTCTTCAATTGAAAAACCTACAAGAGCATTTTGAAACGGGTTCGTAAACCATTCGTATCTTGCTGTCAAGTTGTCATCTGCCATAAAATATTTTCTAATTTTTTTTGTCAGCATGGCTAAATGATTTTTTTTGCGTTATGTTCTTGTTCTATAAGTCCAATTTTCTACAAAAAGCATTTATTTTGTCAAGCATTATATTTGTTACATTCACCAAGCAGCTCATCATAAATAAGTGATCTCGAAACATCACTGCTTCTTGATGATTTGACTCTTCCAAGAAAATTGCAATTTCATTTCTTAATTCGAAAATACGTTGTCGAAATTTTCCACGTGGTAATCGTCTTGCTGCACAGTAAAAGTCGCAGAATGTTTATTCTGCGTTGCTCATTTGTAGAGCTCTTTTATTTCTAGATAAGCTTCATTTGTACAGCTCTTTCATTTATAGATAAATTTCATTTGTAGAACTCTTTCATTTATAGAGAAGTTTCTTAAAAAGAGATGTTTGTTGTTGATGTTTGTCAGCTGCCAACATTTTGAAAACAAATAACACAAAGAGGTCTTTCTTCGTTATTTACTGGTAAATAACAACTTCTTTTGCTGGTAAACTAAAAACTTTAAACATTCTTCAGAATAAAATAAACTGTTTCAAGGGGGGTGCTATTGAAGAGTAAAAGGTTGGGAAACGCTGTAAATTCATATGACATTTCCAAAGCGATTTAATGGTACATTAAATACGCGTAAGTATATTAAATTTAAATTAAATTAAGTTTCATAAGACGCGTGCAATATCAGGAAATAACTTGCGTAGCGACGCGTTTTCTAATGAGCAGCATTAAAATGTTTTATGGAACGTGTATTTTATTTTATACCACATTTTTTCCTATCTTGGTAAAAAATATAATATCAGTATTTTTTTAAATGTTCTTTTTTAAATAGTTCTTTTTGAAATATGTTTTGTTCTTAGCCAATTTAAATAATCATTTAATAAATATGATGATATTAATAGCTATTTAATTAAGTTTCTTTCTTTAATTATTTTTTAATTGTTAACATGATTATTTTAAGCATTTTAATCATCTTGTGCCAAGTTAAGAGTACTTATATGAACGTTAGTTCCGGCATCTTATAGTGAATAAATAGACCATAGTATAGGAAATCTACTAAAATTGAAAGGTAAATTTTCCTTAATAGCAGTGTTGAAATTAACTTTCAAGTTGCAAAGAAAAGAGGGCTTTGTGATACCTCATTGTAAAGATCTATCAATAGTCTCAACAATATAAATTAATCAATAGTCAACAATAACTGGATCTTTCGATTGTGTCAATTCGTTTAAGTTAGGTATCATTTCACGGAGTTTGTAAAGATCATTGTTAAACTGAAGAAGACAATAAAAAGGACATAATGTTTGCTCAAACTGCGAAAGGACGTTTAGAAAATATTAAATAAAAATGTATATTGTATGTTTTTCATGTATTTAAAACAATGCAAGTCATGATTATGACTTGATTTCTAGCATTTTCGACTGAACCAAAAATTTAGGCAATAAATGTTCGGCAATAACCCTATTTTTCTAAGTTAAAAATTATTTCTTCTGCAATTCCATCCATATTTCCTTGATGATGATTTTTTGAAACTGAAATTTTTTTTTTTTGAAACTGAGAAAATTGTAAATAAAACACCTAAATTTAAGAAGAGATTAATGAACTACTAATGTATTAAGATTACCCATTTAACGATGTCATTTTCTTTCTAATTTATTTTTTCTTTCTAGGGCTAGTGAACTGGTAGCACTTATGGCACTGTCTACGACCTTCTTCCTATTCCTGCACACAAGAGCGTTGAACACGAGGTTGCGAGAAATGGAAGTGAAGCTGCAGCCAGAAGATGTAATGATGGCCAACCAAATAGTATCAGGTACATTTCATTACACATTGTACCGACCATAATTAACTACGGCACCACAAAGAACGTCCTTAGCTTTCTAACAGTTTGCCAATAATGGCATATTATCGTCGGCGACGTACATTGTTATTACGGTTCTTGTTGGTTATTTCCAGGTGATAGTGCTCCCGCGACTGCTACCAGAGTTAAGACCATGATGAAGCTACTGCAGAGCACCGGAAAGGTAAGGAGACAATAATAACAATTGGCTCAGACACAGAATCGGACTTAAAGGAGAGAAACTTTGCCACATTTTCACACATTGAGACCTTACAAAGACACTTAACCAGTTCTTAAAACAAGATAGAAAGTACTTCTTATTTTGTAATTCATAAAAAAGAATGTAGGTCCTAATTGGTGTGAACAAAACTAACTGCGTGTCAATAATTCAACATTCCGCTTTCTAAGAATGCATACAGGTGTCCCATCACCATCGCGGTTTATGTGATCACAAATTTATGTGATCACAAACGTATTTTATAGTTGTTTTCTCATTAATTGAACGATTTCGTATTGGTTCTATGTAATATCCATATTAGTATATCATCATTTAGAGATAATAGTCCATAAGCCATTACAAAAATTTTGAGGTTTACCTCAATCAAAGCACCTACAGTATTTAATGCAGTGTGCTAAATCTGTTCAAGTACTTGTCTGATTGCATCACGAATGAAGATTTGTTACGGTAGATGCAAACTGCTGCATACAATAGTTTGTAGCAATGTGTGTAGTGATGGTTATAAAAAACAACACGTAACTACGTTAAGGGGCCGTATATGCTACAGAAATGAGTTAATAGTCAATCAGTGTTGAGCAGCACACAAAATGATTATCTTGTTAATCATTAAATTTGTTGGTGATTGAAATTAAATGATTAATTTGTTGGTGATTGCATCAACATGAACAAAAAAGTACTGTATATATTATGTATTGTGGCGCTTACGATATTTATTCACACACTACCAAAAAGCACAAGTTGATGGTAAAGTGTCCAAAGTAGCAAAAGTGTCTGTTTGTAAAAATAGTTTTGTATTGTTTGTATTTGTAAAGTAGTTAGTGAAAAAAAAAATCGGCAGCTATACCCCTATATTTGTTATTACTAATAGAGTAGTAGCCTTCTCTCAACGAACAATAAATTGTATCCCAAAATGCATAATTGTAACTGAAACAGTTCCAGTAATATGAAATAAACATTACCAACCGAAGTTTGTCTCAGCATTTTGTTGTCCCCCAGTACATCCTACAAATTCTACAAAACCTTAACCCTATAATTCAAACTCTGTCTTCCAACAGCTTTCGAAAGTCTGGTTCTTCACCAAATTTGAAAAATAGACCTGATTGAGAATCGGCGTTTTATTATTATTATTATTGGGAAGTATTATTACTTTTGCACATATATTTTTTTGGGAAAATGTTTGAAATTACAAAATGAAGCGTAATTATTTCATACGAATTTAACCAATTTCATTTCGAAAAAAAATCAACGTGACTGCTGTGTGACGTGAAACACAAAACAAAAATACCAATTATAAAATTTCATTTATTTTCACTTTTTATCGTAAAGTACTTCTTATCAACTGGATATTGCTTCTATACTTTTGGGTGGAATTTGGGAGGCGATCTTTACTTTCTCTTATCTAAAGATATAAACAGAAAGTACAGCATTCGATTTAAAAAATTTATGGTGTGGTTTTGATATATCTTGGCGAATTAGGCTATTTTAAAACTATCAGTCTGTGGTCAACACTTCAACATAAAAGTTGCATCGTTTCAGTTCTCATCTAGAAAAATTATCTTTCTCTATTTTCATCTATTGGTGTCTTGGAAACGGTAAGAGCTACAGACTCGGTTCAAGGGAAAAATATTGGGGTTTTTATCTAAGCTGTGCAGACCTTCTTTTGTTTTTCAGAAAAAAATGCATCGTCTACTAGATATCCTGAAAAAACTGAAAATTGTTATTTTCTTCAAAACATTTCGAGGGAAAAAGTTGTAGATATCAAAACATTATGTAGGATAGATTATAAAAATATTTTTTAACTGGCACCAGTTTCGAGATTTGATCCAAAGTTGAATTTTTTTTAATGGAGACCATAATTAATTTTGATATTATTCAATTACTTTAAATTTCCAACGACATAAGGTTCGGGGTATTTATCTTTCATAGTTTAGGAGATATGAAAAAAATCATATTCATGTGCATCGCATTTTAAAGAAAGATAAATTTCAAACCAATGATATGCCAAGAAATGAAGGAAACTGATTATGGAAGGCGAGTTACATTTTGTAGTTGGTATCTTGATCAAATTGCAAATGATTTGACTTTTCCTAATAAAATTCTTTGGAGTGATGAAAGTCGATTTACATACAACAGCATTTACAATCGGAATATTTACCGTTATTGGAATAATGAAAATCCGAAAATAGTTCGACAGTCACGTTTTCAGGCACGATTTGGATTTAAGGTGTGGTGTGGAATTTTGAGAAACCGTTTAATAGGTCCGTTTATTTTTAACGAAACACTTAACTCAAACAGATATCTCGAACTGCTGCAACAGGAAATTGAAGATGCGTCGGATAATCTACCAATTCAAGAGGAGAGAACTACTTTCTTTCAGCAGGACGGCGCACCGGCACATAATTCAAGAATTTGCTGCTGAATATTTAGCAACAAGACATAGAAATCGGCGCATTGCAACAAACGGTCCCGTCCGATGGCCAGCGAG
>JAWQRJ010003671.1:0-11793 GCA_033557515.1 Diorygopyx duplodentatus | reverse complement strand
GCGAATATAGTTTCACCTATATAAATAGCTCCGCATGTTTTGCATTCTAATGAATAAACGCCATTTTTTCTTTCTTTCATATAAAGAGAAAGTAATGCATTCGGTCCAAAATTTCGATGGTGAAATTTTGATATATCTTGACAAATTATAGCATTCTAAGACTACTGGTACCATTTTTATTCATTGGCCTGTCCGTTTGTTCGGTGTCCGTCTATCCGTGAGTCTGTGGTACACAGACCATTTACCATCTACCATTTTATGCATCCATCCATCATTTTAGGTAAAAAAGTTTCAAATAAAACTTGCATGGTTTCAGTCTCTCTCTCTTCTAGAAGTATTTCCATATATACAGGCAGTCCCATTTCTTCTAGACGCTATGCAACTTCAGATTTTTAAATAGAACACCCTATATATTATTACATTTTTGAGTTCCTTACGAAATTTATGGTCCATTTTATTAAACATATATTTGGCCAAAATCGTATAGTTTAGAAGTTATTACATGTTTTTTTTTTACAAAAAGTGACATTTGCTTAACATGGAGGTTAGTAAGACGAGTCCCAGCCCTGCCCACCCTGTAAATTATGACGTTTTTAAATTCTTTGTGGAATTTATGGTTAATTTTATTCAGCACACCTATGTCCAAAGTCGCACCGTTTAGAAGTTATTGGACATTTAAAGTAAAAAAAGGCATCGATGACACAGCTGTGACGAAGAAGATAAAAAATTTAACCTATACCAAAAAATGCCTAGTTTTAAAACAAAGTTGGCCTGTCCAAGGGTTTTTGATTTTTTTTTCATAACTGCTTTACTAATTTTATTCATGTTAACCTGGGGCCCACAGTATAGTGTAGAAGTTTGCAATTTTGTTTGCAAAAAAATATACTTGAATTTTTTTTCCTAAAATAAATAGAAATAAGAAAACTGATGGTAGCAGACGGACGTACAGACAGAGAGATAGGTGGACCGACCAATTGCCATAAATGGCACTATTTGTCTTAGATTAGCTTAATTCTTAAAATTTTCCTTACTGTGTTACATCGATATATAATATTGAAAATTTGTTTCCAAAATTTGTTTTGTATGTTTAACAATTATCGTGAAATTCTTCACTAATCAGGATTGAAATTTAAAAAAAAGATAAAAGCAAATTATTTGCAGATTTCTACATTACCACACTGCAACAAGTATTCCATTGGCGCAATGTTGGTTGCCTATACTGAATGTATACAGCCACATGAAGTGGTGTGAGAACAATTATTTTATTACCATTGACTCAACAATAATATAATATCCAACGTAATAACAGCTGTAGAAAGTTTTCTCCTTTCTTGTCTTCTTGTAGCTGCCTATTTTTTTGCAATCTGTCAATATAAAATCAAAATATCAAAGGAAATTAAAGTTTATTCAAAACCACAAACTAACATTTTCCATTCATTAAAATAAAAATAATTAAAAATTAAAAATACCTACAATAATTGTTTTGTAGACAATTCATTGCGTTAAAAGGAATGTTTTCCAAATCCGTGAAGTTACATAGTGTGAAGTATACAAATTACATTGGTGATATATTGGGGTATTGTAGGAAAGGAACCAGGAAAATTCGCCGATAAATTAATTACAGACCTGACAACGTATTTCGGACTGGCCATTTGAAGGCATCCAAATTCTGCCGAACAGATGAAAACACATGCGTGGGCCACATACTTCTGCAAGTGTTCCACGAAGGACAATCCACAGCATATGACCTGCCCATGTAACTTTTTTAAATCATAAAAATTGTAGTAACCAAAAACATTTTAAAATTCCGATCCTTCAGTACAAAAATGAATTTTAGTATAACGAAATAAAAATTGTAATGTATCCAGAAATTGGATACATTACAATTTTTATTGGCAGGGAAAGTTATTTGTCATTGCTAGTTGCTATTGAACTTATTTACTACCTGAAAAAGATTCGATTTTTTAATCAAGTTGATTTGCATACCTTTATTACCTTTTTTTTTCTTGAATAATGACTGCTTTATAATCCCGGATTAAAGGAATTTTAATCATAAATGTTTAAGGAGTTAGAAAAGCAATTTATGAGTAAAAACTGATTCCACCAGTACCCTATATGACTAGTTAATTTGTAGAGTACATTTTTTAGAGTAGAGTGGATCTCGAACATTCAATATCTGCAATATAATTTATCTGTAATATATTAAGTTGATAAGCAAGCTGTTCATTCATATGATGTATTCATATAAATATTTTGAAAGATTGGTGAGTTCTTGCAGTTAACCTACTTTGCAATTTTATAAAATTTGTAAAAAATATGTTAATTATACGAGTTAATGGTTCACGAAAACAGAAATTTGTGTTGCTTAAAAATCACTTGGCGTTGACATTTCACTAACCATTATAAGCAGGTATCTTCTGAACCAAAGCGTTAGTTCTGCAGAATCCCAAAAGTAAATAACAACCACAGAAGCAAATAACAACGTTTATGGCAATTTATAAGAATTGATGTCCCAAATAGGTATTTATGGCAGAAAACGTAATGATTTATGAATTTATGAACTACATTACTAGTTTTTGATTTGACTGTCATTTGGTTAAAGTTGACTATACGTTCATAATAATAAAGGATTCATAGAAACGAAACGTAGGGAATGAAACCTTTCTCATATGGAGCTTTTCTACATCACTTCTCATTCTTCAATGACAAGTATAAGAATCAATTAAGTTTCTACAAAAGCATAAACAGTTCAAAATGGAACAGCCTGTATTTTATCGCATTTTTTAATTCCTTGTCGAATTTATAGTCGATTGATTCACTTCATCTCGGTTGGCCTTGGTATTGAAGGCATTATTGAAGTGTTTTGTTTTTTAAAATCTATTACAGATTTCATGGGTGCGTTTAAGTTAATGAAACTAACTTTTAATTGGGAATTTTCCATTTTGAATTGAATAATTTTAGTCGTTCATAATGTCATCTTTTGCTGGATCTTCTTCGACAAGTCTACCAGTTTAGATTGCTAACTAGTTGGAGAAACATTTTCCATATTAGAAGATGATATTGTTCATTGTGAGGTTTGCGATGTTAATCTGCAATATTACAAAATAAGCCATTTGCAACAACATGTAGAATCTAAGAAACATCTACTGGCAGCAGAGCAAAGTGTAAAAGGTAACTTCTATACCGACTTCTGTCACGCTTTTGCAGCTGCCAATATCCCATTATCTAAACTGGCTAATCCTACTTTAAAAAGCTTTCAAAAATAAGCATATTTCCCAATCCACAACCTTAAGACAGTAGCATATGCCCAAATATTATTACAAAGTAATGGATGGAATAAAATCGGAGATACCCGACAATTGTATATATTGCCATTACGTAATTAAGTTTTTATTTTTACCTCTACATTTTTTTTTCTATTCGCTATTAGTCAGGGACCAAGACGACGATTCAAAAAGAAGGTTTCAGACAAACACGCCGGAATTTATTAATAGAAGATTCATTTTAAATGGCCAAAGATAAATAAGAACACTGTCTGTTAACTTTCGAACTTTTTTAAGTACTGCAAGGATTCACTTTCAAAAAGTTTTAAGGGGGAAAAACATTTTCATAAATCCTTTCCATTTAAAATTATTTCTTCGCCAAATCCCACCGTAGTTTTCCTTCGTAATCTGATATCCTCAAGTGGAACAGAACGATATCGAATGTCTGATATCAATCCATTTAAAATATGGCCCTTTCTAAAAGGGATTTCACGTCGGAACGAGCGCCTTATATTGAGGAAGTCGTTGGAGATTTTTGTATTTCAAATACGTACATAGGATCCAGCGATAAACCTCGTGCATTTCCGAGAAAAATTGACCCCCTCACAACTGTGAGGGACATAAATTTAATATATACGCAGCAGGATCTGTTCCGCAGAACTCGGCGGCCTTTCATAACTCCGAGGCATTTTCCATCCCGCGAGTTATGTTTATTAAATACGTACGTTCCGGTTCCAGTTGAATGTATGCCAGGAAGTTGCTATTGTGGATACATTTGCTGATTCTTATTGCCATTTTGTTTGCTCATTGCCAAATTGGTTTATAAAAGATTCGAGTGTAAGAAGAGACATCTTAGACCACACTTTTTAGATATAAATAGATTGCTTATTTTTGCCATGCACTGTACAACAATAATGTAAAACGATACAACATTTACAAGGTGTCATATATATTTGTACTACGTATTTGCAAGAATTTTTTTTCAGTGGATAATAAATTTTATATGATAGGTTTATCGCCAGTGACATCAAAGACATAAAACATTATTTTTATGCGTAGTTCCTAGTTTCATAGTAGTATTCCGAGATAAGAATATTCTACACGCAATGTTTTTTATCACAGGTAAAATTATCACATCTTTTAATCGATTTGTTTTTATAAATATGCTTATATTTAATTAAGAAAGTTATTTTAGTTATCCAGATGACTAATCCCATCAATTTAACAATTTGTAGAATAATTACATGTACATTGTGCAGTTGTTTTCATTAGTGGCGTTGAGGCTTTGTGATAAAATTCCACAAAAAAATGTGCATCAAAAAAAAGCAAAGTAAATTTTCAAACATTCCAAAGTTTAAGCTTGAGAGACAAATTCGTTAAGAATTCTAAAAATGTGACAATATACAGGGTATTCTATTTAAAATACTGCAGTTGCATAGCGACTAGAAGAAATGGGACACCTGCATATATTGAAATAATGTTATGTCATGGAGGAGTGAAAGTACTGTAACTTTTATTTGTAATTTTTTTCCTGAAATGAATTTTAAGAGAACTTAGGCTCACATAACTGGTTTATAGATAATGCAATTTTTTTACATGTACATTAATGTAGGTTCACTAAGTTAAAAATTTTCATTAAGATACAACTTTAACTAATAGAAATGCAGCATCACAACAATATTCGGTCAATATCAAAATTGCCATGAGCACCTAACAAACCTAAAATTTGTCAATTTTAACAGTTCATAATTATTATTTTGCTAGTGTCTACGCAACATTTGTGATTTTTGAAAAAGTAAAATTGAGCTTTAAAAAATAATGATAATGAGAATGGAAATGAAAACTTAATTTCACCTCAAATTATAGAACGAGCCACCAGAATAGTAAACCATTTATTGCCCAAAAAATCAGTGAAGACCTATGAAAAATTTTATTCGCAATTTATGGTTGGAAAGATGAAAGTAAGGTTAGCAGCCTTTCATTTTAATTGTTTATTTTGACGAGTTGTCAAAATAATTTTAATTGTTTTTGTTGTGAAAAATTAAAACCATTAAGCTTATGGACACATTCAATCTTGAAATCTACCCTCTAAAACATGAGCTACACAAGTTAGAGTTTAAATAAGTAAATGATTTGGATCAACCCTTTTAGTCAAAATTAAAGATACAAAAACAAAAATAACATGAAAATTTACAGTTAGGATAAATATTATCATATTTGAAATACATGAATTCACAAAATTGTATAACCCCATCTTTTTTATACATTACGTAAACGGAAAATGTTACCGTACAAAACGTAGGAATCAACAAATTTGGAAAGATGGGCAAAGAAATTGCTACTTAGTTAAATCTTTCAAATCCTAATTTGAACACCGGACACTACTTTCGCCGCAGTTCTGCCACAATATTAATTGATACTGATGGTGACATAACCTCACTAAAAAGGCACGGTGGATGGAAATCCACAGCAGTGGCCGAAAAGAAGATTTTTCAATTGAAGAAGAAGAAATCTTCATAGACCTTACGGTGAGTCGCGAAATCAAAGGAAAATTTGGAAGTATTTGAATTTTAGGCTAGGTTGGATCACGAATTTTCTGCACTAAAAGAAAAAGTTTTTAGTGCAGAGAGCTTTTATCTTCTCTCTGCGAAATCGGATTTTCTGCGTTGGTTGCTTTGAAGATAAAGTATAGATCTCAGCTGAATAAAGTAGAAAGAGAACGTCTAGTTTCAATTTCCAACATATCACCATTTGGGAATCTTTGTTGTGTAAAACAGGACCACAAGGGAGTCACTAAATGTATTTTTGTAATTTTTTAATTGCCCAGTGAATTTGCATTACCATCGAAATACAGGCTGCAACATTTTATTTTTTTAATAAGACATTGTGTGTAGTTTTTGTGGATCACTCACACGACTTTCTCTGACTTAAGTCCCCGATTTTGAAACGGTGCGACTTTGGACAAACAAATATTTAAATATGTGATATGCGAGTACTTTAAAGATACTTTAAATGTCCAATAATTTCTAAATGGGTCGACCATAGTAAATTCGGAACGCCATACAATGATGGCGCAGACACTCCATAAAAATTTCAAATAAATTCGGCACGCGATATAAAGATGGCGCTAGCAGTCTTTACTAATTTAGAATATTTACTAGTTCTCTTTGTACCTTTCAGGTGAGAGAAAGTAAATATACCAAATTAGTATGTCAATGAAAATGCTAAACGATCTAAGAATTTATTTGAAATATTTATAGACTGCTGGCGCCATCTTTGTATGGCGTGCCGAATTTACTATGGTCCGCAGTGCTCTTCAGAACGTAGCCGTTTATTTAAGTAAACGTGTTCAACATACATTGTCCGAAGTCGCACCGTTTGAATAAAGAAAAGGCAATAACTGATTGCATTGTATTTATAATTCCTTTTCTATTGAAAAAGGATGACTGTAATCACTGACTAAAACGATTTATTTGAAAAAACTGATGAAGTTTATACATAAAATCCCAACGACAACAAATACAACCGCTCCGTATAGCAAAATTTATTTATAAATACCCCATCATCTTGGTAACTTTTAGTTTTTTTAACAAAACTATCAGTTTGACAGCTACCTCTCAAATAAACTCTAACCTAACATTTGTGCTGTCAATAAAATAGATGTACATACGTGAAACAGCGACAGTACAAATGGAAGAAAGGTTTACAAAATCGTACTCATCGGGAAGGTGGGTAAGCTACCGTCGAAAGTCGCGAACAAAAGCAAACCTCCGGTTATTGCCGAAGACAAAATACAGCATGAAACGTTACAAGCCGAACCGGTTCCCGAGAAAAATTCCAGTTCAAGCGATAATTTGGAAGACACCGAAAGGATCGATCAGAAACACCCTTCCGTCGAAGCCAGCTTTGGTCGTACTGTATAGACTTCTCTGTGAGGGTGCACGTTTACAACCCGATCACGAAGTTCGTCGTGAAAAACATGTCGCGGTTCAGGCAGAACGCGCACGGGGTCTCTCGTTCCGTTCGGACGGTAAATTGATATGCGCGGGCGGCGATGAAGGGGCCATCAAACTGTTGGACATGGCCACGAAAAGTACGCGCAGGTAATTGGTTATGTTTTATTATTTGTTCCAAAATCAAACCGTTCCAATGACTTAAAATTACATTTTAATTATTGTCAAGCTTGAATGTCAGATGTTTGACTTAAAATACCAGTTCTTGTAAATATTATTTTTGTCCACGACTGTACAATTTTCTTTACAATCTGTGAATTTTTCAATAAATTTCTCGGATTATTAAAACAGATACGGTTTTTGAAAGTAAATAGTGTAAATCTGCAAAAACGTTTAAAACAGATTTGAAGTCGAATTTTGATCATTTTTATTATGACAACTGAAAAGGTAATAATGAACTTCTATTTTTTATCTACATAGTCATCTGTCTACATAGTCATCATAATTGGTTGAACTGTAAAGCTATAATTCACCTTCATTTTTCAGAATTGTCTTTCTAAAATGATAAAAGTGCAAAAACTTTTCTATACAGATGTTAATCAATTTTGTTAAAATATAAAAAATCCATTTAATAGCTTTATACTATCAGTGTTATATTTTTTTCCTCAGTTTCCCTAAATATTGCACTATACTAAAGAAATGTTGACATTTGGTTTTTGAATTTTTATGTGACATTTTAATTATAACAATAATAGTAAGCAGTAAAGTCACCTAATTTACGGAAAACTCTGCATTCCCAAAAAGTAATTTAAGTAACGTACCAAAGTAATTCTCTTGGTAAAAGATAGACTTCCCTTAATAACCTTACATCGTCAATCAAGTTGGCGGTGTTCACGTTTACGAACTGTGTGCCAAAACGTGACGGGTTTCTGAGAGAAAAGGGCAAAGTTCTCAGTACTATCTCCACGCTCGTAACTTTTCAGCATCTCTCCTTTCAGTTTTCAAAGGCTGCTCTATTATTTACATAACAAACGCACCATTCCATTATCTGAGAGATTTTATTTCAACGCTTTATGTACCGCAGGAATTTCCTTCGGAGATAGACTAAGTTGAGTAGCGTTTCCTTTGTTCGAAATAATAAGATACATTAAAAATTAAGATGGGAAAATACCAGCATCGTGCAAAAATGAAAGCTCTACTTAATCGTTCTTACGAAAATCGCACTAACCTTCAGTCATTTCTTGGAAATTTCGCTGGTCGGACCTTCGAAGTGGACCGGTTATCTCAGTAAACGTACCCTCACAGCTGTACAATCCGTACTGTGAAAGCTCTGCGCTGAAGCTCCCGCCCAAAAGCTCACATCGAACGGAGCCGAATGATTCCGAGGGGTAATACGAATCTTTTTGTTTATGATACGGGTACGTTTCCACAAAGCTGAGATTGAAAAACTCACGAAAGGGTACAACTTAAAGAAACAATATTTTTTTGGTGGAAGTCCTTACATAATTATTGTTTCAAGTAATCGATTGGGAGAAGAAAATGTTCTGCAAGCATCAATAAGCAATCTTAGAGGATAAAAGGCTTAATTTAGAGAGGCCCAAAGAAAAGAAGTATTTAGGGTTTGGCATTCAACGTTTTAATAAAATCTTAAGTAGTAAAGTAGTTTTCTAGTTTTATAATTGGTGTATTTCGGACCGCCAAATGCTAACAATAAAAAAAGTACAGTGCACACAAATAGAAAAGGTATAAAACTATAAAAATTTTGAAAATTGTTTGATTGTATTAATAATATTAAACTTAACCCATTTTCGCCCAAAGATGTTTATTTTTAAGCTAGGAAGAAGAAAATTTGTTTTTGGGCTAACTTTGACCTCCTAAACCTAAAGTTAGTTTTGACCCAACTGATCTGGGGGCGGAGGTATGAGGTTTACTTTCAGAAAGAACTACGGTGGGCAGATAAGGGTACAATAAAATTCTTAGAAAATATATCAAAAATGCGTTATAGTTTTCATATCAGTTTATAGTGAGAGGAAAAATAATTAAAAGTAAATAACATTTGCACTTCATACATTTAATGTTTACATATTTTACAGGCAAGATACGTGCTTACTACTAATACTTTTCGAATAAGTATTATTAAAAATAAATAATACTTTTTGAATGAATTGTTGCTAATACATAGTGTTTTATGGCAGGTTTTAGATTGGTTTTCGAAAACGTTTTGTTCGTTTGCATAGGACACTTTTTCAATCGATTTTCTCAAAAGAATTGGAAATCAATGGATACTAATTAAATTCCACGTATTTAAAACTTTACAGACAAACAATTTTATAGGAAACGAAATGAAACTTAAGAAAGTATAAAATTAAAAAGGAACTTTTTTTGAGATCTTATGCTTTTAAATGCTGAATTAGAAAAGCAAACGTGTGGTAAGCAAAAAGTAGTGCAAGTGGCAAAGAGCTAATTTTCTATGGATCTTCTTTCTCGTTTCAGACAGTCAATTAAACGAATCTAATATCCTGCAGGCTTAGGCTGAAAATCCTCTGTAAGAGTAATGGGATTTCTCGGTAGGACAAATGAACATCCCCTACGAGGCGAGATAGAGAAAGGATATTTCCAATTTGGTAGGTGTGTGACGTTAAAATCGGGAAATGACGTGAGTAAAACGTATGTCTTCGTCTTGAAAATGTAGTGTTTCCTGCAGAATATACGAAAATTGATGTTCCATAGGAAAAAGGATTTTGCTGTATGACGTTAAAAGTTATTCTGGTTTATTTAAAAAAATAATGTACTCTGCTTTATATCATTCAGAATTTTTCTTCATTAGATGAAAAGCTCGGGAAGTAAATAAAATTGTACCGAATTAATTCAATTTATTTCTATACAAAAGCGCAGCTCTGCTAAAAACCCGATTAAGGTTTACCATATTATTCGATGTTTATTAGTGATTATTTTCTTTAGTGTTTATTACTTTCTCATTTTCCATTTCTTCCGAATTCTTTATAATACTATCATTAACCTTAAAGCGTACGAAAATTTAAAAACTATATACAAAAATGGCATAATACAAAACAAAATTTTTAAACCAGAGGACTCGGCTAACAACAAATATGGTTATTTTGTTTGGGAAACCTCTTCACTATTACCCACTTTCGTGAACCATAATTTTACATGAGAGAAGAATGATTGATTTTACGGTTTAGTAGAGCATTAAAATTGTATGGGCAATATAGAATAAAAATGTCATGTAGGTGTCTGTTAAACGAAGCGAATCGGTGGGCAAATTTCAGCCCTTTTTATAAAATATAATTACTGTTATTAAGTTTTGAAACAGTGTACCATTTTTGCATTCAAAAAATTTTAAAAAATCTCATTCAAAAAATTTACTATATGCTATAAAACTAGAGTGTAGTGGTGGGATTTTTACTAACATGTACAGCTTTATTTAAATAAAGCATATGAAGTATTAAAAAAGGCCATATGAACACAGGTTTTTCAATTTTTTGTTCATAAATTCTTATGTATTATACGACCAATAAAATGAAAATAAAAAAACTGTACATTAACCGGGTGCCTATATATTTACCATGTAACTGTATATTTAAAATATATATATTCAATTTTAAAAAAGTATGGATATTTTAACCGCAGTCTAGAATTTGAATTATGGTTTCCCTATATTTTCCCTGCATTTTGTGTGTTAATTTGAAAACATTCAATCTGGATAACTTGGGAACTAACAAAGATATCAAAACAAAACTTTGGAACAAAACAATAGTCAAAAAGACTTTTTTGTTCTTGTTTTAAGATTGAAACATTTAAGCTTTATCTTAATTAAAAATAAAATCTACCAAAAATGCTATAAAAATGATAAAAAAATGCAATAATATACAGGGTGATCCCGAAAAATGCGGATATATTGAAACAATGTTGTATCCCAGAGAAGTAAAAAGTACTGTATCTTTTATTTGAAACATTTTTTCCTGAAGAAATTGGTTACCCTGTATATATGACAGACGGACAGATAGACAGACAGACCAATGATCAAAAATGGTACCATTAAGAGTCAACCATAAGAGAGAACCATTTAGAGTACCATAATTCGTCCAGATATTTCAAAATCTCACCATCAAAATTTTGAATCGAATGCATTGCTTTCTCTTTATACCTTTTGGGGCAAGAGAAAGTAAAAAAATGGCAGGATACAACTAAATGTAAAACAGCAGATACTGACCTAGTTGGAAGTTTTTTGTTTACTTTAGAAATAAAATTTTAGATTTTCTTTTGTGTATACTTTGCATATTAAATCTCGTCAGATCCATCCAAATCGTTTCAATATTGAGTGACGTGTTCAGTTGGGTGTGAAATTTGTTTTTATCAAATCTGCTTAAAGGAAAGCAGACCCAACACAAAGCTTAGCTAAATTGTGGGAAATGGTAAACGTAATGGTCATCCCAAAAAATTGTAAGACTAAACATGGAACGCATGGAAGTTTTTTAAACCTTTAAACACAACTGAAATTGTCCTTCACTTATTTATTGAAAATAACGACTCTAGAATAATGGGCTATTAAAAGA
>JAWQRJ010003670.1:0-11797 GCA_033557515.1 Diorygopyx duplodentatus | reverse complement strand
TTCAATAAGGTATGCAATTTGGGAAACTTCCATATGTCAATTTTATGTCTAATAGAAAGGGTAGATTTCAAGATTGAATAATGTGTTCATAAGCTTGATGATTTTAATTTTTCAGATAACTCATCAAAATAAATAATCAAAACATTTTCTGAAAAACTGCTAACCTTATTCTTGCTTCGCCGATCCATAAATTGCGAATAAAATTGTTCATACGTTTTCATTGATTTCTTAGGCAATAGATCATTTGCTGTTCTGTAGCTGGTTCTATAATGTCAGGTGGAGTTAAATTTTTATTCTCACTATCACTCATTTTCGCAGATTTTAGCTTTAAAACGCACAAATATTGTAAAGATATTCGTTAAATAATAATTATGAACTGTCAAAATTGACAAATTTTATGTTACTTCGATGCTTATGGCAACTTTGCTATTGACCGAATATTGTTATGTTGCGAATTTCTATTGGTTGTAAATTTGTATCTTAATGAAACTCGTATAGGTATAAATATTTAATAAATCAATTAAAATATAGGAGTAGAAAAAAGACATCAACTGTGTTTTATTTGACCCCCAACCGCACAAACTCTTAATTAAGGGGCTTAAACCCAATTTTGGTAACATCTCTGAAACCATGATACTTTGCACATAAACGTTCCTTAAAATATCTACAGCCATCCACCGAACACCCTGTGTATCTATAACACAATACTTAAGTTGTTATCCATACACTATGGCCGAATAATATATTTTATAATAAGTTATTTTTATAATTTACCTTTGCATTTAATATTTCATTTTTCATAAATATTTTTTTGCAATTTCTGATTATATAAAATCAAAATATCAAAGGAAATTAAAAATTTGTCAATGTTTCAAAATCAAGGTGTATTTCTGTTTGGTTTATATTTCTAGGTTAGGTCTGCTGTCAAACGTAAATAACTGCAGGTGGGGGCAGTGAATATTTAAAATCAACAGTAACTGCATGTTATTAATTACTATTGATTTTAAAACAGTTACTTGAAGTTAACAACAAGAGTAAAATATACGAGTATACCAAATTAGTATGTACTATTGTGAGCAAAAAAATGGGACAAGCATTTTTTGCCTGTGGAAATCTACCTTCTGTCAACTTGACGTTTATTGTCAGCAAGCTTGAATTTGACATTAACTGCGTTTCGTTGCAATGGCGCCAATAAATATTGCGGTAAAGGCAAGAATTATTGCCAGTTTGGAAAACGGCATTAGCATACGACAGACCGCTATTAATTTTGGCGTAAGCAAAAATAGCGTCCTGGAGAAAAAAAAATTAACGAAAATGAAAATTTTGAACGGAAGGTTGGGTCTGGGCGGAAGAGAAAATTTACAGCGGCTGAAGATGAGGACTTTGTGAATTACATAAGACAGCGTCCTTTTGATTCAGTTCGAAATGCAGCAATTGAAACACGATTTCCAGCCTCTTCTACAACCGCACGTAGACGCGTTGGGGAAAAAGACTTGAAGTGTAGAATAGCAGCAGGAAAAATTAAATTAAATGAAATGGGCAAACAGTCACGTTTATTGTTTGCCTTAAACCACATATGTATATCGTGATTTAGATTTCAACCCACATATAATGGGGCAATTCGAGTTTATCGTCCAGACAACACCAAATTTGACGAGCAGTACTTGCCAATAGCAAATCGAAGTGGACGATTCAGGGTCGATTTAATGCTGAAAAGTATATAAACATTTTAAGCAATGAAATGCTACCTTCAGTATCAGCTTTATAGCCTGGAAACAACTTTGTATTCCAACATGACAATAGTCCGGTGCATACAGCTCGTATTGTCACTAACTGGATTGCAACTAATAACATAGAGGTTTTGCCATGGCCGCCAAATAATCCCGACATTAATCTAATAGAGAACATCTGGGACTATATTACCAAGCAAATGTATTCAATTAATTTCCTTCCAAGAACGGCGCAAGAATTACAACAAGAAATTGAAAGAATTTGGAATAATTTGAAACAAAATGAAAATTTTATAGTGCCCATATACATTCTGTACCTCGTCGGCTACAGGAAGTTATTAATAAGAATGGTGGAATGACAAAATATTAAAATATATTTTTCACTGGATTACCACTGCTACTATATGCGCAGACACAAGTTCGTCAAATATAATAATGAATATAGAATAAAGAATTATACCAGACAGTAACAAGAGTTTACCTTTACATAATTAAATTATATATTGACCACACGAGCTGAAGGCAAGTGTAACATCCAAATGAGGAAATTCTCTTACATACGAGTAGAATACGATACGTTATCTACGAATCTCTAAAATGAATAAAATAGGATACCTCGAGTGCATTGACAGTGCGTTGACTAATAAGCGCATTAGTCAACGGGAGTAGCTAAACCCTTTTATTGAAACAGTCGTGTTCAATAATGGCTTTATACCTTTTTCCATTTCTTGAATAATTTTGATATAAAGATAAAATAATAAAAAATAAATATAAAAATAAAATTATTATTGTTATTCAAATTTATCTATGTGACAGATGCGACGTTCTGACTTGGCAAGCTTATGCCTTCATAACAATAATATTGATAAGTCAGATTAATCCACTAAACTATGCAAATACCACAGCTATCTATTCAAAATAGTGTCCCATTTTTTTTGCTCACAATTGTACATGAAAATACTATACGATCTAAGAATTTATTTGAAATGTTTATGGACTGCTAGCACCATCTTTGTATCACTTCTCGAATTTACTGTAACTATCACGGGAGTTTAATAAAAGTTAGAGACTTTTAACGGCCCGCAGTACTACCAGAACGCACCCGTTTATTTTCTTGTAGTGAACTCTCTCACGATGGGGACAAACCTTCGAAAACACTTTTAGTTTAAACATGGAGATAAAATACGGATTATTTAGTAAATAAGAATATTACAGAACCATCTAGCGGCAGAAAAGTAACTTATTTACTTCTAACCCATAATCGCTAGGTGGAGATACATCATATGTCAAAAAATGTATTGTCAGCAAGTTTTTTGTCAAATTATTTCTTACAAATAAACTCAAAGCTTCGTCTGGGGAGTGTGGAATTATAGAAGCCGTGGCTTTTGCTTCCCATGTTTTTTTTTTAATTTTGGAAGCACGTGTTGGCATTGTGCAAGCCGCTTCATTTGTTCTGATATCGCTTTTTCCGGCAGCTCGCAAGCTCATTTGGGGTACATGAACTATACTCTGTTCAGCGAACAGATGGAATTTTCACGTGTTATTCGCGTGTCGATTTAGTGCCGCCGAAGGCAACAGCCTAGTTTACACGATATCGGAATGTTTTTGGATGCAAAATATGAAATGACATAACTTACATTAAAGAAGTAAAACAATGCTGCTAAGAGCTAAGAAAAGTCGGCTAAGTGGGGAGAGCCCTTCAACCAATAGGATAATAACTTTCAGAAATCACGTGAAGATCACCCAACTTTATTACTCCAGCTGTTGGGTAAACAGAGTATAATACACCAGGTTCAAAGCGTTCACGTACTCTGCGATTTTTCTACGTTTTGTTCTTTCATTGCTTTCATCATAGGATATTGTGGGCCTCTGTACTACTCCAGAGATGGAACAAGTTTTTTTTCAGGCATCTTTTTTGCTCAAAAATCGCCCTTCTATTCCACTACATTTCATCCAGCGTCCCGCGATCTTGCTACAAATTCTATACAGGTCGTGTCTTAACTTATTTGTTAAATTTTCTGGAGGCTCCTGTATACCATATTGATTTAAGACTACGTTTCAGCACGTTGTAACGTGCTGAAATTTCACAGAAGTATCTGAAGCGGACTTCTCCTTTCATATTTGGTAAACTTTCATCATACTGAGCTCCGTCGCCGTTACACCTAAAACTAAAATATGTTGTAAAAAATGGTAATACCTGCTAGTAATTAATTCATAAAATATTTTAAGAAAAGTTTAAATATAATTAAGGTTTTAAAAATATATACATGTATTCAATTAGCGGTGTATAATTTTTAGCTGACCTAAATAGTTTTTAGGCAATATTTCAAAACCGAGTATCGATGAGCAGTAAGTTTTTCTGTCTCAGTTTTATTTAGTACAAAAAATTATCCTGGGGCCATGTGGGTCTCTTTTTATAATTCAATATAAATTTAGATTTCTATTTTTTTATCGACCAAGTTCAAGTAATAAATATTAATTTATTTCCATAAAAAAACAATACCTAAATTTTTAGTAAAAAATGAAATAAAAAGTATTTACATTAAGGAATCTTAAGTAAGTAATGAAAATATACTAAAAAGTATTTAACTAAAACAGTTCTAATCACAATACAACTTCAGTTTTTTAAATCGAGTACCCTGCATATTATTATATTTTTTAATTCCTTGTGGAATTTATGGTCGATTTTATTCAACATACATATGTCCAAAGTTGCACCGTTTAGAAGTTATTGGACAATTAAAGTAAAAAAAAATAGTTTAATATAGAGGTTAGTAATAAGCCCTTACAGTTTATTTCAACAAAAAGTGTTTCAAAAAACCTGCGATGCCATTTAAAAAAAAGTACTCAAAATTTTTATAACCTAAGTATATCAAAAAATGCTTAGTTTTAATACAAAGTTGGCCTGTCCAAGGATTTTTTGATTTTTTTTTCATAACCACTTTACTAATTTTATTCATGTTAACCTGGGACATACAGTTTAGAAGTTATTTGCAATTTTTTTTGCAGAGAATTACATTTGAAACAATGAAACTTTTATTTGAAACTTTTTTTTCTAAAATAACTAGAAATAGGAAAAGTGTTGGTAACAGACGGACGTGCAGACAGATGGGTGGACCGACCAATTGCCATAAATAGCACTATTAGTCTTAGATTAGCATAATTCATCAAGATATATCAAAATCTCACGCTCAGAAGTTTTTGACGAATGCAATAGTCTATTACACTTTCAGGTAAAAAGTAAAACAAAGTAAATGTTGCCATGATGTTGTTAACCTGGATCAACTCCACCTCCATCAACCTCCGTAGTAGCCAATAAGGTATTTCTCACTCAGTTTTGTTGTTTTCAAATCGTTTTCTGCCCAGAATCCAACATAGTTTGAGTTTCGTTTCTCCAACAGATTTGAGGCTTTAAGTAATAGGGATTAATCAACTAAAAAAAAATAACTTAAATGAATTATGTAAAATTTTCCTTACTATAATATATCCATATATATGATAATTAGTTTCCAAAATTTGTTTTGTACGTTTAACATTTATTGTGAAATTCTTCACTGATCAGAATTTGAAATTTAAAAAAGATAAAAGCAAATTATTTAAAGATTTCTACATTACCTCACTGCAACAAAGTATTACATTGGTGGAATGTTGGTTGCCTATACTGAATGTATACAGCCACATGAAGTTCTGTGAGAACAATTATTTTATTAGAACTGACTCAACAATAATATAATAAATATCCAACGTAATAGCAGGTGTGGAAAGTTTACTCCTCTCTTGTCTTGTAGCTGCCTGATCTCCCTTTTAATTTATAATTCATTATGAAAATTGTGCACAGACTGGATAACTTTGAGTAAAACCATGGTAATAAATGAGACCATGCATGGCTTGTCATATTCTAAGCTGTCATATACAAGCTTAAGTTGTTATCTATACATGAAGACCCAATAGTGACTTATTTTTATAATTGACTTTTGCATTTAATATTTAATTTTTTGCATACATATTTTTTTTGGCAATTTCTTGTATGAAATTAAAATATCTTTTTTTATATAATACCTACAATAATTGACGTTTTGTAGCCAAGTGATTGCGCTAAAAGAAATGTTTTTCCAATCCGTGAAGTTACATAGTGTCAAGTACACAAATTACATTGGTGATAGGGGTATTGGAGGAAAGGGGCCAGGAAAATTTACCGACAAATGAATTACAGACCTGACAACGTATTACGGACTGGCCATTTGAAGGCATCCAAATTCTGCTGGATAAATGAAAACAGCTCTGGGGGCCACATACTTCTGCAAGTGTTCCACGAAGGACAATCCACAGCATGTAACCTGCCCGGAATGAGCAAACCAGAATATCCCCCTTATACTAGCTCCCCGTTAATACTTCTTATGTCTCAAATCTTTAACGTTCGGTTCAAAGGCGTCCGATCGCTCAAAATCGTATTTAAAGCGCCCTTCCTCAACGCCCCATATCCCAGCCCTGCATGGTTCCCCATCACCATGGCTCCCTCTCCGTTTTCCCCCAACAACGGCACGATATCCCTCTCGAATTCTCTCTAAGGTCAGGAGGTACATCGCTCTTTATTACTTCGTTATTTACCTTCTTCGTTAACATCCTCAAATATAGCATGTTCAAGGCGACGCACACATAACGTATACCGCCTACAGACGATATTTGCTAAAAACTTCCTTAGGGAAAAGTTCAGCTGTCGAATTGTATCTAATTTCTATCCATGTTAAGCTTCCGAGTGTGGAAAAACCAACTTAAAACGTGTTAAAATTTCATCATACAATAGTTACCTAACTTAAAATAACGGAAATTCATCCTGTCTGAAACTCTGCTTTATTGCCAATTACGCCTAAACTGGTTGACCCGTAACGCTTTGATTGGTGTGCGGCCCACCCGCGGTTCCCTTGTTTAATTACTTTGCCAATAGTTTGATTAACGTAGTGCGGCTGCTTCACCAAAGGCAAATACACAGCTCCTTTGCTGACAGTTAATGCCAACGCCATAACGTAACGCTCCGTCAAAGCTATATTGCTTAAATTGATATTGAACTAGCCGGAGGATCGATCGTTGAATCATAATTAGTTCTAATTGCAGAAGAATTTGAAAATGAAATATTACAACTTGTTAAAAATCAAATATTAAAACTTCTAGTCAAAGTAATTCCCAAAACAACCCACAAAACAATGTTTGCTACGCCCTCTTTAGAAGCTCGCGCCAACAAACTTCGTCGAGTTTATTCACGAAACTTAATGGAGGTGTAATATACTTCGGAATTAAGTGTATTATTTCACCTCGGCCCACTAAATGAACTTCCTTCAAAGTATTTTACGACGTGGGGCTGACCCACATCGGCGGCTTGCAAATGAAACAGGCAGACCGTCCGCCCGCCCGCCCGCCTGGCTGCGAGTTCCCCCTTCCCCGTTTTTATGTCTTTATTAGATGGCTGTTTGGCCCCATCAATTTCTTCGCGTTGAATTTCATTAATAAATTTGCAAACTAATTAACCGGAATGTGGACACGGCGGACCTTTATCGCGGCTGTAAATTTCGCCCGAAAACCGCCGGTTATTATTTCAAAGCTCCGGCAAAATAACCACCTGTATCAGGGTTTTGATGGCATTATTAAATACAGCTTGTCCTAAACGTAATTCGCATTGGTTCTAAGGTCCAATTACATATTGTTTAATTGGAAAGCGGATGCATACTAGAGAGAGACAGGAGTAGACTGTATGGCAGAAACTCAATACAGCTAGAGAAAGACAGGACTAGACTGCACGGCAGAAACTCAATGCAGACTAGAGAGAGGCAGGACTAGACTGTATGGCATAAACTCAATACAGCTAGAGAAAGACAAGACTAGAATGCACGACAGAAACTCAATGCAAACTAGAGGGAGACAGGACTCTTATAATGCACGGCAGAAACTCAATGCAGACTAGAGAGGGACAAGAGTAGACTGTATGGCAGAAACTCAATACAGCTAGAGAAAGACAGGATTAGAATACAACGGCAAATTCAATGCAAACTTTTCTTATCCACGATTGTTGTTAAAGTCCATACAATTTCAGGTTGTCTTTCAATAGTTACATTATTAATCTTTATTTGCGTTACAAAATACATACGCAGCGTATGATTTATTATTTGACAGAAAGTTACGGAAAGTTCCATTCGCTTTCGATTAGTATTCCCTGCATAACTACCCCTTTCTCCCCGTGCCCGGTATTGTACACTTTTAAAACTTTTCCACGCCACCCGGGAAATTCGCCGTCGAAACTTTGCATTCCTGATCAGCTCGGATCAGATCGGCGCCTCCTGTCGAAAATTAGCCCGAACGGAAGAACGATAACTACCGTTCGTTACCTCTCTCCCCCCACGAATTCTACGGGTACCGAAGAGAGAAGAGGCCGAACGGCCTTCGATATCTGCAAGTAATCGTGCAGATTCTCCGCGCCAGAGGGCGCCCGGATCACTCCGTCGTCTGCTACTGCACCAGGATTCGTTTCCGTCGATCTTGATTTAACCGATAGAAGGAATTAATCGGAAAAGTTCCCAAAACTAATTAAGCGTTCGGCGCGAGTGGCCCGTGGCGGAAAAATCACAATAAAATCGTGTCCCGGACGATAATAAAGAGCGCGATTCGCAATTAGGCGACTGGCCCGGTCGAGCTTTAAAGCTGGGCCCCTTCTCCTGAGGGTCGGGTCCGCTCTTTGCGAACTTCGCCTCTTTCGCATGATTGAAATTCGCGCTGGGTTTCGCTAGGGGTTTTTTAACGGATTACTTTTTAATTCGCGCAGTTGAACTTCTCATAATGGGATAGATTAGGGCGGGAGTTGGTAGCGCTTTTAGCGAGGGAGAGGGCGCAAGCTTTAGTTATCTCGAAACTTAGACAGACGATAGAAATCCATTGATAGAAGTTGCCTTCAACTTCTATTGAATAGTATGTACTCGAAATAAAGTACAATTTTAAAAACTAAAGAAAAAATGTAGGTACAGGTAAAATGTATAAAATATTTCGTAAAACAGTATGTTAATACTGTTTTACCTTCTTTGTTATTCGTCAAAAGTATTTAAATAAATTTAAGTTATTATTATACGCTTTATTTTGTTTAAGGTAAGTTCTACAAAGACTACAGTGCAGGATCATCAAAAGAAAGGTCCTTTATCCAATCATGGAATCGTAAGTTTTAAACCCACTGTTTTCTTTGAGGAAGTAATGAACAGTAAACAGAGCAAACCTAAGAAAACAAGGGATTTCCCCATTTCTTTTCTCTCGAGAAAAAAAGAGGTCATACAATATACAATTGTTGTATTTACTGTTATAAATATTTGTTCCTTTGTTGGTTTGTTGATTTGGGATTTCTGTCAATCCTTCCCGTTTGCAGTTTTGCAATCTCCCACTTTATCAATCCACCTTTCATAAAGCTACATTGTCGACTTCGATTCGATAGCATATCAGTTGTATTTGATAACTTATAAATAGTTAAGTGGCATAATGGTTATTCATCTTTTGCTTTTAACGGTTTAAACGTTAAATTTAACAATATATACTTAACCGTGGTAGTCGTGCACACCAATTTATCCCACACCGTGAAACCGCGATCGCAAATCCCCCGATAAATTTCGCTCCATCCATTTCCCATCTACTATCCACTCCCGGGGATAACTTATTAATTGCGCGGCACACACTGTTCGCCAGGCCTCAAACGGCCTGTCCAATTTATTATTTAGAGACGCCGTATGCGGCACAAACTGATAACCGAAGCGGCAGGGGAGGAGGCCATGAAGCGGCCATAGCCTACTCTATTCCACGACGCAGTGCGGCTTCCGCCTTATGGAACGGCGGCGTAGCCGGACGATGGAAGGCCGAACGGAGCGCCAGCTGTTTCGGCCGATGGCACTGTCGCGGTTTCGCAATTTTCCCGAGTTCTCCGTATTACGTATCGGTTCATACTTAACCCCACAAGCCACCACATAACGATTACCGACAGATAATTCAGGAGTTGGTGGAATTGCGGGCAATAAGTGGGGTAGATTTTGAAGTATCCATGCGTCACTTTGAATCTCCCGTGGTGTCCCTTCGCGTGGTGCCATCTTTTTTCTTAGGAATAACTTTCAAGAATCTAATTTAGTTAACGTTTGTCTCTGGCATCGAAGAAATATGAAACAAATAGAGAAAAAAATTACTTTTCTTGCCTAAAATTGTTTAGGTTGTAGGGTCAGTAGTGCAATAATTGCACCTCTTTGAAGTTGGCAAAAACCACATTTAACTTCAGCTTCAATTCAAATTCAATTTTTTTCTGAACAAATCTTTCATAGTATCAAAATTTTGTAAGAGACAAAAAAGTTTTACAGTGCAATGGGCTACAAAATGGGAGGATGCTGGTAATTGTATTTTTTTTAAATTTTAATTAAATTCTTTATTGGTCATCCGGCTACAAAATTGCAGATGTTATGTATAACGTGTCTTATCTGCAAATTAATCAAATTAACAGGAATACATTTAATCAACCTCAAAACTTTAATCAATTTCCAAACAGAAATTCCAATCAACCATATCGCACGTTAGTTCCGAATTTTCAACAGAATAGACATATGATGATGAGTAGAGTCCGGATGTCCTAGCATTAAGCTTATTATAAATATTATAAGCAGATAAATTTTATATTAAAATATGTACGACTTATGTAAAAATAAGTCATTTGGCACTAATGGTTATGTGCTTTTTTTGCTTTTTTAAAAAATTTTTCCTTGACTTAATATTTTGTGCTTATTTGCATCTTTTTTTTATTTTTTTACAAACAGATGTTTTGAAAAAATAATGCCAAAGCAGAGAATAAAATGGCAGATTATTTTTGCTTGTATAAAGACGTCACGCTGTAAGTTATTTAAAGATTAGATCCTTGTTACGTTATATTTAGTTGTCCCTAATTTTAGATTAAATGCGACAAAAAATACAATATTAAGCAACATGTGCAAACAATTTTGCATTTTGCGAAAGGTGATAAATAACTAACTCTAAGCAACAAACAATTGCAGAATCCTCACATTCATGTTCTGACTAAAACGAACCACAACAGTTTAATTTCGATTTATGCAAACAAATATTTAATTTTATTAAACAAATATATACAAAATGATGCCTTAAAACATAGTTAGCTCTGTACGCAGGGTATCTACCATAGACAGTTCATTGGAAATGAATGGGGAACGGATAAAGCTTTTGTGGTTTTGTCGGTGTGGTTTTTGATATTTGTTCAAAATTACGTGGTTCAAAATAACTTCATTAGGGTCTTTGCACCAAAAATTACTTGTCTTTTATTTTTTATCCTCAAAATTTTCTTGTACCTCCAATATTTCCGGAGATATATGTGGTTGTATCAAGAAAAAGATTTTTTTAGATAAAACTGTATCGTGTTGCAACTGTTTGATTTTCTCTTAAATCACTCGTTTTAAGAACGTATTCTAGACGATTTCTTACAGAAAATTAACTGGTCATTGCTTTTTTATTGAAGATTTTTTATCTACCTACTCTACTTTAGCAAGTATCTTTAATCAAAGTTACGAAAGATGCAAAAAAGATACATCATCCATCAGAAAAAAAAATTGTTTTGCCGGTGTGATTTTTGATATTTCTTCAAAATTACGTAATACAAAATAACTTCATTAGGGTCCCTGCGCCAACAATTACTCTTACTTTATTTTTTATCTCCAAATTTTCTTGTACCTCCAATATTTCCAGAGATTTCTTTGATTATTTGATGAAAAAAATAATTTTTATTATTTTTGTATGTTGCAGTTTTTTGATTTTCTCTTAAACCACTCGTTTTAACAACATATTCTAGATGATTCCTTACCGAAAATTAACTGGGCTTTGCTTTTTTATTCAAGATTTTTTGTCTACCTCCTCTACTTTAGGAAATATGGTTAATTAAAGTTATAAAAGATGAAAATATAAAATATATCTTTAAGGTGGACGATTTTTTAAATTTCTCTCAAAATAATGGAATATATAAGGAATTGTAGGGAAGTTTCCTACATAACATTATTTGC
>JAWQRJ010003669.1:0-11798 GCA_033557515.1 Diorygopyx duplodentatus | reverse complement strand
TTAACGGAGAAATACAAAGGTAAATGGGAAATTAAATTGAACACATACAAAACAACAAAAATTCACGATAGAAAAGTTAATGAAAGAAATTCACACACTGCTGCTATGAGTTACTAACGTATAAGTAAAGAATAATTTAACGAATTAAAACAAATAAGACATGTTTAATGATTAATACAATACTCCGAAGTACATTTAGTGATTTGTAATTAAACATATATACCTATTTTAAACAAGGATATTTTTAGTGAATTATATGTATTCATAATATTTGTATTCACAATAGGGCCTCGAAACATGTAGAGCCGATATTATATAAAATATATTACAATCAGAAAAGCGTAAAGTAAATATTCAGTTAATAATTATAATTTTATACAGAGTTATTACTAACAAAGCACTCATGACAATGACATAAAAAGATATAGGGTATCCAATTTAAAATAATCGAGATTTTCACGTTTGAACATTTCACAAAACGGATAGTAATACAAAAAAATTTATACTATACATAAATTTATACTATAATTATAATATACATAAATTTACACCCTTTATAAAAATTGCTCATACCAAATTAGAAGATACCTATAAACGGCTGTTAATTGCACTAAAAACGCAATCTCATATTTCACGATAACTAGATTATAACATTATTGAAAATATGGGTTCGCAAGGAAGAATTTTAGAAGAAATCGCTAATAGCCCCCCAACAAGTAGTTTTAGGTGTTACAGATAGGATATAATATGAATTGATTAAGAATTCAGAGGGGAATCCAAAAATGTAATAATATATATGGTGTTCTATTTAAAAAAATGAAGTTGGGTGCTGTTTCGGACAAATGGAACACCCCTGTATATGGGAAAATATTTTAAAGTCGTAGAGTACTTTGTTAGTAACAACTTTTGTATACAGTTCACCCATCACTATTGGACCACCTGTATATCAACCGTGCTCTGGCGAATACAGAATTTATATTATGTCTGTGTTTGTCAAATTTTCTTCCGGTTTTTCCTATGTAAAGTGCGCCGCACGAGTTGCATTCGAGTTGATATACCCCATTCTTCTCCAATGTGTTTATTTTATCTTTTGTTTTTATAATTTTGTTGGCTAAACTGTTAACTGTTTTGAATGTGGCTGTAATGTTATATTTCTGTAATGTTTTTTTTGTAAATTATGTGATATGTTGCCTTGATATGTGCATGATCTGTATAATGTATGTGTCTGATCTTTATTATTGGGTGAAGTAATTAAAGTTGTATTGTTTGGTAATTTATATCTGTTTTTGATTTTGTTTAAATTTTGTTTATTGTGGTTGGTTCATATTGATTGTTATGTACAATTTGTAATATTATCTGTCTTTGTTGTTTGTTGGTAGTGTTGTGTATTCTATGGGCATATGTGTGGAATGCAGCCATTTGGTGTGTAATGTGGTGGTTTGAGTGAAAAGGCATTATTGCGTCTGTATGTGTAGGTTTTCTGTAAATTCCAAATGTGATGATATTTATTTTATTTATTTGTAGGTCTAAAAATTTATGGCGTTATTATTTTCCATTTGTGAAGTGGAGAATATGTTATTGTTCATTTCGTTTACATCTTCTATAAATGTGTCAAGGGTGTTTACGTTTGTGTCGTGCCATATGATAAATATGTCATCAACAGATCTTTTCCAACATAGAAGTTTGTTTTCGTGTAAGTCTTTATTCTGTATTATGTTATTTTCCATGTTGTCTAGATATATATCTATCAATCCACTGAGTGGTGAACCCATAGGTAATCCATCTGTTAGTGTGTAAATTTTTACGTTTAACTTTTTTATCATTGAACAAAAGTTTTGTTGTAAAGTATTTTGTAGTAGTTTGTGTATATTTGTAGCTTGTTCGTTGTCTAAAGTGGAAGTTTTTATTATATGTTCAGCTATAATCAATGTTTCTTTAATAGGGATGTTGTTTTGGTATTTTGGGATTCATAGGAATTAAATTGAATGTGCTGATATCTAGTTGTTGTAATGTTTGTTTTTTATTATTGTAAGTCGTTTTTGTTTTGAAGTGGAATGAATTTGTTGGGGTGTGTTGTGATTTTGTGATTTTTTGTGATTTGTGATTTTGATCTCTGTTCATGATTACTAAACCAGTATTCTTCCCTGCTTTTGTGACTATCAGATTGTTATTTTTTTTGTTTTTTTAATGTATATTGTTAAGACACAATACCTGTTGTTTGTTAGGTTTATTGTTGTTATTGTTTCGTCACTTCTTTCTTGATAGTCTTGTTTCTTCTTTTTTCAGAATCTGTATTACTTCGGCTCGTATGTTGTTTTCTTCTGGATGTCCTCTAATTCCTGCTTCCGTCTTTATTGCTATTGGTGTAGGATTGGGGATGGCGTACTTGTGTTCTTGGATTTCTTGTTTGCGGATTTGTTGGTTTGTGAAATTTGATATTCTTGAATGGAATTTGTGGGTGGCTTGTGATGTGTGTTTAATCTTGTTATTTTCCTCTTGTTGCTTTATTTTAAATAGGTTCTTAATCTTGTTGTTTTTCCTTATTCTGTCAATGTTGGTTTGATTGTCGAATTCTTGGTTTGCATCCTGAATAATTTTGTTGAGCTGTATGTGATTAGTGCGTATTGTTAAATGTTGATAGAGAAGGTATAATTCTATGTTGTTTTGGTTGATGTTATTGTAATGTTGGTGGAGCTGTTGTCTTAAGAATTTGTTTATTATGGTTTTTCTTGCGATTTCATTGCTCTTGGGTGGTAGTTTTATATTAGCAAATTTAGGTGTTAGAAGAAATCAGACTATGAGGCAAAGAAAAATGTGAAAAATCTCGCAAATTATTTGATTTTTCTAATCTATTTATATAGATTAATAAAAACATTGAAATAGCTAATTAATTGCACAGCTAATATTTCTTTTATGTTTTTCCCATTAGGAATATACTTCTTTGGTTCCTTTAAATATTTTCATGGACATGGAAAATGTAATAATATACAGGGTGTTCGATTTAAAAAGTTGCATCTAGAAGAAATGGGATGCCCGTATCAAAATATTTCTAGACAATTCTGTACGGGACATTAGATAGATGATTATTAGATAGAGGGATAATAGATTCCGCGAATCTATTATCCTAGAAAAATCCTTGAAGAGAACCCATAAACATCCTAATAATCTCAACAGAGATACAGGGTTCCCCTTCCACTACACCGTTATTCGTTATTAACATGACCTGTTCCGTCAACGACCAATCACCGACCCGACCTGACCCGACCCGACCTACCTGCCCCCAAAATTGCAATAAAGAAACATTTACTTAGGCATACATTTTATGGTTTAGATGAGTTCCTCAGTTATGACCATTCTGATTTGGTTTAATTCACAAATTTCGTTGTACTTTTGTTTTGTTTATAATATTTACCACCGTCCATCACAACCCACCTAAAATTGTTTGTTAAACCTATTTATTTGTAACGCTGTCCATTGTTGTTAGTTGTTCTTTACCTTTTTGTTGTCTGAATTTTTTCTATTAACAACTGAGTGTTTATGTCTATTATATTTTATTGACGAGTGAAAATACTGTAAAGTATGTACATCACAAATAAATTATTATTATTAATATACCAAAATATATGCTCCAACAAAATTAAAAATTTAGCGTTTCAAAGTTTATATATACAGTGTGTTTGTATTTTCAGGGTCAACCTTATATCTCCGTTAATATTGAAGACAGAATAAAACTTTATATCAAAATTGAATTATTTTAAAAATGCAATTTGGTGGAAAACTTAAAAATATTCGATTGCAATTTCCCGCTAGAGGGCGATAGTCAACTTTTTTTTTGTTAAATGGGAGAACAAATTTTTTATGCATCTATCTAATGGAAGATTTTTTTGTCTTTACGAATATCTAAAAATATCATAAAATTAAATAATGTCATTTGGGAGATATATCACTTTTAAGAATCTGATTTATTCAACGGGATTAATTAACACAATACTAAGTAGGCCTTGTTTGTTTGACAGATAGTATTTTTTTATTAACTATATTGCAACGGCATAAAATAGCATTAATTATTATGCGAATGAGGAAAAAATTAATATGTACCTTGAAATTCATTATGTATCAAAATTGATATTTTCTCCTCGTTCCGAATATGTTAAAACGTCAAAATATTAAATAATCCCGTAAAAAAATATGTAATCCTAAATATGTCAAAATCAACTAGGGTTTCCATTTAAAAAAATAGAACTTTGGGTCACACCACGAAACTGGTACAAGGTAAAAAAAAATTATTATCTATCCTACAGAATGTTTGGATATCTACAACTTTTTCCCTCTAAATTTTTTGATGCGATAAATAATATTGAAAATGTTCACATTTGAAGAAAATGACGATTTCCAGTTTTTTTCAGGATATCTAGTAGGCGATGCATTGTTTTGGAAAACCAAAAGAAGTTCTGAACGGCTTAGATAAACAACCCCCACATTGTTCCATTTAGAGTCTGTAGCTCTTACCGTTTCCAAGATACCAGTGGTGAGCATCGAATTTGGGACAATATTTTGTACATTTTGTGCAACTTTCCCATTCGCTCCCGACTGGTTGTAAATACGGAATATGTCGCATTTTTCAGTATTATTGCACATTTTGCCTCTTAGTTGTAGGAACTCTGACAATAACTGCACAGATTTGTGAAGTATCAAATTTTCGAAACCACCTATCTGCATTGTTTTCCAAGGCTAACTAGTTCGGTGGTATAAAATAGCTTAATTTCCCAAAATCTTTTTACTTCGCATCAATGGCTGACAATAAAGTATGAAAAGTATACATATATATTTGGAAAGCTCTTTCAATAAGAGTTCCGAACAAAGGAAGAAAAATATAAGCTTCCATTTAAAAACAGAAACTTATATACCGGGTATGAGGAAAGTCTGAAAACGGTCAAATATCTCGAAAACGAGATGTTTTCGTTTTCGAGATATTTGACCGTTTCCAGACTTTTCTCCCACCCGGAATAATACCTTTTTAACTATTAACACAACAAAAAATATATATCCATTGTATTCTATGTCAAAAAGTAACTTAAAGAATGTTTTGGCAGATGCCCAAAATCAAAAATAACAATACAGCTAGAGCAGATTCAAGAAATTGGCAAAATTTGAATTTTCATGGATACCTTGATAATGGTTAGAGATATCGCATGCGGTTTTCGCCAATGAATTCAGCTTCAAAAAACAGCTTCAGACACCTATATCTGTATTTGTAGAAACATATACATGGAAAATAACCATATATCGTCACAAGGCATTGGAGTATACTTTTTCTAAACCATAAAATATGAGATTATATCTTTTGTGGAATAAAGAAAACCAATAGTTTTCTACTAACAGTTTTTACTTAATTCATCACAAACTATTTGAAATTATATGAAAGAACTTCACGCTTCTGAACAAGTCATGTGTAAATTTCATTTTGTTTTCACAAAGCAAAACGAGATAAAAATTGCTTTGGTTCTTTTGTATTCCATGTTCGTTTTAATTTCGCATAAAAATGCTGCCATTCAAACTAAGGCATTTGGGAAGCTTTCTGCCAAACCAGCTTTAGAATAAAAACGTTCATTTGGGCAGAAAAAAAACTATGAGTTCGAAACGCATCCTTTCAACATCACGTCCAGCCGAAAATCATTAACATCCACACACAGTGCATACACGCAATCCCCCCTTTTCCCTTCCCCGTCCTTTATCATTTACTCCTCTCCCCTTTTCTTCTCTTTCCTCCATCTGCTTTTTTTTCCTATTTTTATCGGCTTCGATTTGCATTGTGCACGAGGTGCCCCCCTGTGTCTGGGGCGGCGGACACACGCGCGCCCGCATCGCGACGCGGGGGCGGGGGGCGCCGCCGATACGCCGGGACGCGGGGGGCACCCGGGGGGCACGTCCGAAAACCGAACCCGGGTGAGCGAACCGCCGCCGCCGCCCAGCCGCGGCGGCGGCGGGGAGCGCACCGCTTTTTTGCGATAATGTGTGATATTGATTCCGACGCTGCCTGGTGCAACGGGCCGGCGCGGTGCACGTGCATCCAGCGGGGGGCCAGAGACGCAGACGGAGAGGGCGGCACGACGTCAGACGGCCTCCGACCGTGCAAACTGCACGTACAAAATTTCCGAGGGAGGAGGATCGGTTCGTTTTCATTCGTAATTCAAAAAAAAATCCCCCCAAAAAGAAAGTATATCGTTTCTTTTTTTGTACTTTTTCGGCCGTCAGAAAATTTAAACGCTATTACTACTACGTTGTTTTTTTTTAATTTTACGGTTGGCAGTAATAATTCGTTTCGGAAATAAATATTTAAATAAACAGATCGAAGTGTGCTAAGAAGAAGGAACCACCGGAGAGAAGAATTAGAGGTTGGGATTCACGAGGAGATCAGTTTTAAAATTATTGGTGAGAGATCGAGTGTGCATCTGGCTGGTATGAAGTGCTGCAGCGGCGAAGACGCACTGGTCTTACTCGCGGTTGGTCTGTCGCAGTCCCCTCCAGTTCGAAAAGCAACAGCAGCATCAGAGGAGCCCGGGCTACTACCATCGCGGAGGCCGAATCCCCGACATAACGCTAAGATACGACAGAAGCGTCCGAAACTGCTCAGACAGCGCACCTCAGACAGTCGTTAAATGGGGCCCATCGGAAGAACGCGCGCCTCGGCTCGCGCAACGACGTCGAAGTGTGTGTGCCGCCGCGACGGTAGAAGTCCCGTGTGCGCGTCCTTACGCGAGTGCTAAACTTTCAACCAATCAAACCATCAAAGAGAAAAGAAACCCCCGAAATCTTTGACTGAATCCCTTTAGTGCGCGCGCCAAATCGCCAGTACGATGGCGATCAACTTTTCGGCGTCGTTCGCGGCCTGCCTGGCCGCCGGACTCAAGGTGCCGAGGCAATTGATGTACTGCATTCAAGGTAGGGTTCATTGTCGGGCGGCGTTCGTTCTCGATTATCTCGAAAAGTGGACGGTCGGAGGCAGATCTAGTAGGTGTGCGCGCCAAAACCGAAGCCGCACGCACGTGGTGCGTGAGGTAGGCGCTGGTAGCTGGCTGACGCGCCTAAGCTGGCTGCGATCAAGCGCCGCCGTCCGTGCTTTACCGCAACTTGGGAAATTTTGCGGTAGATTAGGGTGGAATTTAGAACTCACGTGGTGTGCGGAAAACCAACGACGATCTGTTTTTTAAAAAAATCATTTTCATTTTGTTGGTGGTACAAACATTCTGGTGGCTCAAGATTTTTTCAAAAACAAATTTGTACACTTCCTAAAACCTTATTGTCTTAAAAATGATTCTCTTATCTGAACCATATTATAGAAGCTTCTCTAGCACAAAAGCTATGGATCACTATGAATTACCAACACTACTTTCTTTTGCCTTTTCTGGTCACTTCGTTCACTGCGTGCATTAGTCCATCCAAATTTTGTCTACAAGATTTTTCCCAATCTGAAAATGATTACTGCAAAATGAAGTTCAGAAGGTGTGATTTTCTAAACCTTAAATTATGACCAGATTTCGAAGTTTAATTTTTGCTTTAAAACGCAGTATTCATTTTTCAACAAAATAATAAATTCGTAACCCCTATAAATTATTTTGATGAACTAGCCTTATATTTCTCTGAATCATGAATATTTCTTAGAACATCTTTTTCTTTTTTGATCTTCTTATAAAAGTCCGTGCAATCTTCATCAAAATTTATTTTGGAGATTAACATACCCTTCAAACTGCTCACTTTAAGCTGCGTCTTATCACTAGTCCAAAAACTGTTCATAATGCTAAATACTCGCTCAGTTGAAGCATTAGTAGCCATGAAGACAAAAGAAAAGCTCTGGTAATTTTAAAACATTTGAACAAGGAATCTGGTTCTTTTCTATTAACAAAAACAAAAAGGCTGTTTCAACTTGACTCCAAGAAGGGATTTCATTACTTCTCTCTCAATGGCGGGAAGTAATGCTAACCATTTTGTTTGTTAATGCCCTAGTATCATTGAAAAATCGGTATCTACGAAGTTGCAAAAGATTTGCAATGCTTCTACTCTAACAGAATAAGATTTAAAGTATAAGTATATCTTAGAAATAATCATTTCTGTACCAACTGGCAAAACATCAGCTGGTGTTCTTATAGTGTTATGGAAAATATGCGCTGCACATCCGACTCCAATTAAACCATGCTTAAGGTTTCGTTTCAGTTTAACAAAAACATTATTTTCACCACGTCCATCAGCTCCTCCAAAATTAGAATTCGTATTATCGGCACAAAGACCAAAAACTTTTTCTTTTAAATAATTTTCTTCAAGACAGGTAGTTAAATAGTTGCCGACAATATCGGATGTTTCACCAGGTAAGGAATTAAATTCTAAAAATTCTGCCACTGGATTTTCAAATAATTTTAAAATAAGCATAGGACACTTTTCTTGAGATTGAAAATAAGCCTTCACTGGTAAAAACATTAGGAGTACCCTCTCAATGGCGGGAAGTAATGCTAACCATTTTGTTTGTTAATACCCTAGTATCATTGGAAAATCGGTATCTACGAAGTTGCAAAAGATTTGCAATGCTTCTACTCTAACAGAATAAGATTTAAAGTATAAGTATATCTTAGAAATAATCATTTCTATATCAACTGGCAAAACATCAGCTGGTGTTCTTATAGTGTTATGGATAATATGCGGTGCACATCCGACTCCAATTAAATCATGGTTAAGGTTTCGTTTAACAAAAACATTATTTTCTCCCCGTCTATCAGCTCCTCCAAAGTTAGAATTCGCATTATCGGCACAAAGACCAAAAACTTTTTCCTTTAAATAATTTTCTTCAAGACAGGTAGTTAAATAGTTGCCGACAATATCGGATGTTTCACCTGCCATAATATTATTTAATTGCATTTCGCTTAACTTGAATCCTGTTTCTTGTCTCTGTTCCGGTTCTTCATACTCCTTCGATGCTCCTTAGGATTCTTTATTCTGAGAAATGTAGATTTTACGGCACTGAATGGTTTCAAAGTTTTGAAAGTATTTTTGTTTTAGTTTTATAGTTTCAATTCTGTTAATTTTGCGTTAATTCTGTTGTTCACAATCTGCGGCCGTCTACATTATTCTGTAATGTTTATTTCTAGGCTAGTATCGCCTTCTGCAAATTCTCAACGATTGATGCTGTTAGGATTAAATCGTCTGTATACATAAATTCCTTCACCAGCACCTGTTGTAAATTTCTCTAACTCTAACTACTCTTACTCCAGCGTTTTTCTGATTAATACTATTTGCTATTTCACCCATTATTATAACAAATAGTCGCACACCCTTGCTTATGGTGAACTTATTCTAGGTTTTATGTAACTATATGACTTAGCAACTCCTTCTATTCCTCATCCTATTCCTCATCCTATAACTCGTCCTATTACTCCTATTCTAGTTAGTGCCTTTTCTTCGATATACCGTAAACTAAATATCCAGTCATTTGTTCTAAAGCTCTAAAGCCCACCTGGATGCCTATTATAGTTTATTTTTCTTTCTGTCTTAGTCTGTTTTCGAGAATCCTTTCATAAACTTTGTCTGCCATACTTAATGGTGAGATTCCGCGATAGTTATGGCACTCGGCTCTATTGCCTTTCTTGTACAGTGTCACTGGAGAGCTACCATCCATTCTTTGAGTACTTTCTTTTGTCTCCAGCATCTACTTATAAACCCATGAAAAGCCATCGTACCTTCTACTCCGATATGCTTTAACATTTAGGGTTACAACTCAATTTTTTATTTAATTTTTAACCTTCGTCCTGATTATTTTGCATCTTCCGCACCTTTCAATATTTTTACTCCTAAGACACTCTTCCCACACCTTTAACTAAAACTGAAACTTTTCTAACTAAAACCCTAAGAAAAGGTAACAAAATTAACACTGTTTTGCACGTCTATATTTCCGTACAAAAATAAAATAATGAAATGAACTGTAAACAAAATATAAATTGGGCCACATTTACAAATATATTGTAAAACCACGTAGGCTCTGTAATTTCCTATATTTATTTATGTATGGTATAGCTAATATTTGATTATGGGTAATTTTATACTTTATTATTACAAAATAGTTGTAAAATTAAATTTTCTTTTAAATATGTTATTACCATAACAGTGTATTTTTACCAAAAACATGTAATTTTCAAATAATTAATTTTACAATTTATTTTGTAAAATTAATATACAGATGTAAAGTATACATAATGAAATCAGTAAAATTGTTGTAATTTCCGAAATTTGTTCCACCTAGTTTTTAGGAGATTAATAACCGGACTTTTCAAAAACCATTTTTATAGTTTACCACACATACGTACTGAGACATAGTCTCTGAAATACCGATACCAAAAACTTATTGTTCTCTTATCTGATTTGTATATTATTTTATTAAAACAAAAGAAAGCTTGTATAAATAAGCTTCTATAAATATAGAAGCCCCTTTAGCACAGAATGATGCTAAGAACTACCAACACAGATGCTACGGACTACCAACACTTATTTCTTAAATGCTCATCTTCTAATTTAATGATGTGTTAAGTTCCCATTATCAAGACAACCAATGACGTGTATAATTGCTGGACATTTTGTTTTGTTTTCCCAACGGCTCTAATGGTCCCTATTGGTTTATGGCTTTATGATGTCCCTCGGCTACATGCAGCAGTATCGACTCTGGGCTCCAGGGATATTTTTCTGTTAAAGACTGCATAGAAATAATTGTTTTAAAAAAAGCACGTATCAGTTTATTATTATTAAAAGAAAATTTTCGGCGTGAAGTGTTTTATGTTTTTCTATTCCGACATTTCTGGGTGAGATTTACATCAGTCATAGTTTTTGTGAAAATCTTTCTTTCTTTCTAACTCAACTTACAAAAATCATTGAACATCTTTTGTCTTTCTGTTTCTGTCAATGTTTTGCAATGAAGTGTTTTATCTGTGCACTTATATCAACAACAAGTATCTTCTTTCATCGTTCTCTTAGACCTACTGACAAATCCCTTTTCCATCAGTAGCTTTTATCCCTTTGCATTCTTTTCCTTGTTCGCGTAAGATCTTTGCTTTTTTACATTCCCAATCCTCTTTTTCACTTGATGCCTTTTTCTTCTTTTGGGTTTCAGAATATATTGACATATCTTCATCAAGATTTTCAGCTTCTTTAATTTCCTCGACTGATTTTGTGTTATTAGCACTGTTATTTTCTTCAGTTACTACTTCAATAGTCGTACTGGCTCGATGATTAGTTTCTGCCAGTTTATTTATCCCAGAAAGCTCTGGTGATTGATTTTTCTCATGGAAAACTTCCACCACAATCAATCTTTTGTTACCCTGTCACATGGTTTTGAGATGAACTCATCAGATTTTTCTACTTGACAGTAAATAGTTTCACTCAAACTATAATCATGTTCTGTGTGCATCATTATGTTGTAATCATGATGTTCTAATTGTTCACCCGTACTAAGTGCCTCAGCCTCTGAAAAGTTTAGGTTTATAGGGTGACTTCCTAAACTATAAGAATTAGTATTGGAATTGCCCAAGTTTACTTCAGTTTCAGGAAATATTGGATTTAGGGTGCCAGTTTCATCAATGAACGTATCTGCTTTAGAAATATTAGCATCAACAATGACATCTTTCTTGTCAACCTTTGAAAGTGAATGAGTACTGCCAGTTTTCCGTATTATTGCTTTTACAGGGTCTTCCACCTGAACTTTCCATCTAAGCTTTGTATTTTTATCTGTGTGTTGTTCTAATCTTGCTCTTATTATTCTTATC
>JAWQRJ010003668.1:0-11800 GCA_033557515.1 Diorygopyx duplodentatus | reverse complement strand
CTTCTAGCTTTATCTGTCCCCTATATATTTCTAATGGACGGTGCATGGTAACCAACCTGTATATATTATCATTTTCCACAGTAATGCTTCGATCATTTTGATGATACATGTAGATGATACCGTCTGCCAGAGGATGAGCGAGACATGGGCCTGCAGAGGCATCCCAAAAATTTGAAAGAAATGTCATTCATTTAATGTCATTGATCCATGTCAGTGACAAATCTGTCAGTTGATAATTAAGCATAGCCGTGTTACTTTACTAGACCACAGTTTCCATATCCAGAAAAATACAAGTATTTACCTGTTTGCGTATATAGAAACGGGACACCTGTATATATGAAAATATTTCAGAAGAACTTTTATTTGATTTTTTTTTAAGTGAATCGAAATGGGAGAAATGACCATCGAAATGAATCGAAATGGGAGAAACCATTAGTATCAGAATGGCCCATTCGTTAAGATATATCAAAATCTCACTATCAAAAATTTTGACCAAGTGCAATACTTTCTTATACCTTTAGGTAAGAGAAAGTAATAAAGAAGTGGTTGTAGAGTATTAATTTAATTTTATTAGAATCTAACTATAGAAGTGTTCTATGAAGTAAGCAAAAAAACAGATTAATTGCAAAATAATTTGGTTTTTAACACATATTTCCTTGCTCTTCTCGTTTTCAAGTATGAAGATGTCACTATATTTAGTCACATTTCTAATGGACAATTTACGGTAGACACCTGTATATTAGTTAATATACATATATCAGCTATATCTTTGATGATATATATCTTTGAAGCTATATATCTTTGATGATATATATACTTTTATGATATATATCATCATCACATATATCACATATATGATATATATCATATATGATATATATATATATATATATATATATATATATCGTATATATATGATAAGATACTGCGGTTCACACCCCTATTTGCACACCCCTATTTCCCTTTTTTACTTAAAATAACAAGCAACAACATCTTATTCTATAACAGATAACACTGATCTGCACTTATTCAACTTTTTCTGTTGTTTTCAAATGAATAGGTGTATCTGAATGGATTTTTTGCGCAGATTCCGAAAATTCCGAATCACGTCAGGTTTTTTCACAAATGACGAAAATGTGAAAATTTTAAAAAACGTGTTTTTTTAATGATATTGGTATATGGCAACGTTGGTAACATGTGAAAATGTTCTCTGGAGGGGTGTACGGAATAGATAAATATAAATACATATTCAAAAGCAAATATACCTAACATTTGCCACTGGGCTCCCCTCCAAACTTCCTCTTTTTTTACTGTCCTCGGTGAGCGTTCATACAATATGTTCAACATTGAACAATAGTCGGCCATCATATATACAATTCACTTCCCTTGGTATCTCTTTTAATATCCCATCATTTTAATATTACTTTAATGCGACTTGAGCGGTGACACTTGAGGTTTTTTTTAAATAAACATAAGATGTCGTGATTGATACATTAATAAATTGAACAAATTCAAAACCTAATTTTAATATTTTGTGTCCATGCCAGTTGCATTTATTACACCTTGGGGGCGCATTTACCTTGAGCTTACCAACTTTCCAGTTACAGATCGTAAAATCATGTTTCATTCACTAAGCAAACAACATTTTAGGTCGTCTTTATTTTTAATACGGTATTTTCTTATAGTTAGATCCAAAATATGCAATAGGTTTTTGTAGGGTTTAAATTGGGACTCTTAGGTAGATGGGGAAGCACATTTTGTACTTTATAGAGCAGCCAGTCACGAATAATTCTAGCGGTATGTTTGGAATCGTTGAAAGATAAACTGGTCGCCAAGTTCCATTTTATGCTCACTTTCTAATAAATGTTCTTGCAATATATTCAGATACATCCGTCCATCTATAATACCTTCCATAAAGTGTAAATTTCCCACCTCGTTGCATACAATCACACGGCCTACTCCATGTTTTAATGTAGATATTAAAATTTTAATTTATAACTCGTCAGTAAAAATAACACTTTTCCAAAATTCCGCTGATTTTTTGAAATACCTTTCAACAAATACTCTAATCACTTCATTCTACCTAACCGTTTATTACCTTCTATAATGAACGGTGTTCACCGAGCTACTCTGGCGCTATATCCTGCTTTTTTGTGAGTCCTTCGCACCGTTTCCTTGTGAACCTTTGCTTTATAATCACATTTTTAAATATTGACAACTAAAAATTGTGCACTTACTTTTGGGTTTTGTCTTCCTTCCTACAAAATCAGACACTCTTCCCGTTCGTTATATTTTCTTTGGTGCCCAGATCGAAGTACATTTTCGATTTTTGTCGAAACAATGAAATATGTTTTGTGTTATAGTTGTGTTCATATGATTATGATGTGGTTGCGTTCAGTCATATTATCATTATTTAAATTATTTTTTCGTTTTAGTTTTCCTTTGTACGTTATTAGATTATTGTATGTTTGTTATTTACGCTTTAGTTATTTTTATTAGTATTTTATTTAAGAAAGTAATATTTTCCTAATATTATAATACATATTATTATCACATCATGTCTTGTTGGTAATAGTAAAGTGATACAATTCTAAAATATTTGTTGAACATTATTCCCAAGGAAACAAGTGTTTTAATTATACAGAATGTGACAAAAATATCTTCACACATTTTAAAAATGTATACAAAAAAATACTTTTTTAATTGAAAGACATGTATAATTTGCATATCATCATATGACTGTTTCCTTTTCTTTATCATCTATGTGTTTAGCAACCTGTAGCAGGGTATACAATGTGTACGGAAAATAAAACCCAGCTTACAATTTTAGGAATTCCCCCATTTGTCAAGCAAAAATTGCAGGAAGTTTTCCAAGAAAATTGTGATGAAGAGGAGATTTGTAACAACGTGAAAAGGCTTCCCAATTCTGCTGCAGAAAAAATTATTGAAAGTTATAGGTCTGGCAATACACCCTCTTTGAATATATGCTTGGGATGTTATTCAGCAGATATTAGTAGTGATCATCCAATATTTAAGGGATCTATTTGTGATCCTTGTAAAGTAAGTTGTACTAAAAACTGGAAAATATTATGTTAACACATATTAAGGTACTATTCTCATTTTTATGTGTTCACATGTTGCAAATTTTTATTAACTAGAAAATATCTTTTTAACTCACTTCTATAATCGTTATGCAAAACTACTTTTTATTTTGTAGGAGAAGATTAAGGAACGATACTACATTATAGGTACAGATGGAATTAGAGTACGTATCATATTTCACTAAATTATTTTGTAATAAGTGAAATAAACGTATCTTTAAATTTTTTATTTTAGTACTTTTGCACGATCTGTGCTTGTCCGGGTGAAGTAGTAGTGTGTGATCGTCCAGGATGCAGACAGTAAGTTTAAGGCAATATTTAAATATAATAATATATAAATATAAGAAGTTCGGTAAAAAGAAATTCCTACCTGTTATACATGTGTCTTATACATATGTGATTATTACTGCACTTTACCTTTTTTTAGTGTATACTGCTATACTTGCATTGATTACTTTGCATCAAATGGTGCACGAAAGAAAATTTTACAACAATCGATCTGGATCTGTTTTGTTTGCAACAATAATTCTAAATTGAAGGGTACTTTACTTCTCAGAGAAAACTGGGAGCAAAATGTAAGTAGTAGTTACAACATTGCTTTATTATTCTTGCATACTCTTGTGTAGCTTTGCTAGCACTACAGTTGCAATGCCCGTAGATCATTGGCATTTCTAAATATATTCAGTAATTTCAGTATTTCAGTCATGACATAACTTTTCGTGTTACGTTTTCGTGTTCAAGGTCAAAGCTTTAAGAAAATATCAATAAGCTACATATTTTAATTTTAGATCACCAAATTATTTAACGTGAGCAATATACCCGCGATCCCAGCAGAAAAGAAACGTATAAGAGTGTTATCATTATTTGATGGAATTGGAACAGGTATGGTTTTATACAGATCCACATACTTTATTACTTATTATTGGTAATCCTTGGGCCTAGTGAGACTAATAATATATGTCTTTATTCGTACATAAGTTTTGTTCCCTATACGATGTTCATTTCAAAATTCTTGCAACGTTCTCTAATCTTTATTTACCTGCATTAATGTATGTTTTATTCAGGGTTCAATGCCTTGTGGAATCTAAAAATAGAGATGGAAGCTTATTATTCCTGTGAAATAGACACAGACTGCATAGACGTTGTAGAAAAAAACTACCCTTCCGCGATAAAACAACTCGGCGACATCAAAAATCTCACAGAGGAAGATATAAAGAGCATTCTTCCGATAGATCTGCTAGTAGGTGGGTCACCTTGTAACGATTTAAGTGCAGTCAATCCGTACAGACGGGGTTTGTGTGATTCTGATGGTTCCGGAATATTATTTTTCGATTACTTCCGCGTATTAAAAACGATTCAACTGTACAACGGGCGCCACTTATTCTGGTTGTTTGAAAATGTAGCGTCTATGTCATTCGAAACGAAGCAGTCGATGACTAGGTTCCTCGGGTGTGAGCCTATGCTGATAGACGCAGCGTATGTGTCGGCAATGCGCAGGCCGAGGCTTTTCTGGGGTAACCTGCCAAGCTTACGGCATCAGGATTTTGTATATGACTGGCCTAACTTGCAAAACTTTCTACTGCCAGGAAGGAAAGCAACTGTCGATCAATTGCAAACAGTGACAACAAGAAGCAACTCCTTACTTCAAGGTAATTTTCTTTTTTTTGTTAATTCCTTTACATAACTATCAGAATATTCAGCTTGATGTAGCTAGTCTTCCATACTCCTAAGATATTGGAGATGCAATTTTTCACAATATTCCATTGAACAGCTCCAACAAGCAATTTTCATGCAATTCTTGACTAATACTGTTATTTTCAATATCGTGTTCTAAATTTTGACTGCCTCATTTGGCAACTTAACGATGCAAGTATTGGTCGATCAAAAGGTCTTTTTAAATGATTCAGCGGCATATAGAGCACCCCAGAAAGGACTTTGTAAGGCGTTGAATATTCAGGGATTGAACTAAACATGTTTTTCAAGTTTCATTGTATTGCTCCCCACAGTCTTTGCTTATCATGTATAAATAACTTATTCTTGTTCTTATAAATAACTCTTCCATTTTTTTATTTTTTTTAACATTTCAGTGCCGTGTTACATCTCTCCTTCTTGTTTGCCTCTTTGCACACCCTTTAACCACCTCTTTAGTCTTTCTTTGTACCTTTTTATACTTTCCATTATCCAAACTGCGTTCATTTCTTTCCACCATTTGTTTCTTTTGTAGATACAAGTAGAAATTGTATTTATTTCTATCTCCCTAACTGACTCCCTAACTTTGAACCTTTTCACTTGTTTCCACGCTCATAGGAACAATATTATGCTGTTCCCATTTAAGATTTGCTATCTCCTTTCCTCCATCATCCCACATAAATTATTTTTCCTCGCTAATGTGTAGTTTAGGCAAACTACTTATGTTTGTGGACAATGGTAAAAACATTAGGAGAAACAGCCTGTTTTGAATTGTTGTGCTTTTGTTTGAGTTGGAACTCAAATTTTCCTCTATTAATTAATTCTTCTCGCCATGCATTTTTTTATTGCCTCCAAGCTCCAAGATTTAATCTGAGTTCGAAAATAACAGCTTCAATGGGATCTAATTAACCTTTATCTAATCTCTTCGCTCTGGGACGTTGTAATGAAACTCACCTAATATAATTGAGACACCAATGTCACTCTTGTTTTTTGAAATGTGTTCTAAATTCAAGCATTTATGCAGAATGTTCCGCCACTTAAAATTGAATGATTTAAGAAAGTGATATTCTCCTTATTCCTGTATTTTTGCTTATAGCTACATGTTTCGAAGCATGCTTGGCTCTTCTTCAGGCCTACAAAAGTGTTCAGAGTACATTCAGCAATGTTCAGGTATATTAGCGGAGATAAAAAGTTATTGAAGTCTAAAAACTACTTTCTATTCAGTCAGTGAAGGAAAAAGTAATTTTTTCAGTACAACTCATCCAAGCGTTGGGTTATGGGCAGGTTATAGAATGTAGTTACTAATAATACAATGGATGAATACTTAGTTATTAAATTAATACTTAAAAATTAAGGAGGGGAGTCGATATATGCTCTTGTATTTTTTTGAAACGACTGACAAAAATTAGCAGTCGGTAAGTTACCGTTAGCAAAATTTTTTTTTTTAAGCTACCGACGGCTTCGGGATATTGGTATTCTGTAACTGTGAGAAACAACTATGTGTCATTACATAACATGGTAGCGATATCGATAGCTACATCGATGCATTCCTAAAAACACAATACAATATCTTGTTGACGTTTCTCCTGTCATAAATGGTCATAACCAGTTACGACAGGATCTGAGTTGGTTATCAGTACTATTGTGTCATTCCAACTTCAAGAATTCTGTGATGCTTCGTCGGAAGTCCTTTTGTATGTCCTTATTTTGATGTTATTGCAGGTTCTCTGGTTGGACTTGATATGTAGCATTTCCAATATCGGTCCTTTCTTTCCGTTCTTTTCTCTTTCCAAAATTTTGCCATTTTCGGGATTCAAACTGGTGCACCTCCTTATGGACGTGCCTACATATGGTTGTGTTGGTTGGTTTTACGATGATATCACTTCTGTGTTGGTTGATCGTGAGTTTTAATGGTTGTGATGTATATCCTATGTGTACCATTGAGCACTGGTTGCATTTAATCTGGTACACCACACCATCTTCGTCTTTTTTGTCCCTGCTTTTTAATTTTGTGAATGTTTTTCTGTTTGTGTATAGTGTAGTGAATGCTGGTGTGAAAATATATTTTTTTAGTTTTTTTTGTGCGTATTTGAATTTTGGTTGCTATATTATAGGGTAACGCTATGTAATTTCTGTTTTTTTTTTGGATTTTCAGTATTTCTATAATTTTTTTGTGTTATTATTTTATTGATTTCTTTATTTATTAACTAATTTGGATATCCGTTTTTTAAAACTGCTGTTTTTATTTTTGTATGTTTTGTGTACAATCAGTAAAATCAGTGAGAATACAAAAAATAAATTATTATCAAAATATTTTATACCACCAAGAATTTATTTTTTACCAAAAATTCACAAACTAAATATACCCTTTAGACACATAATAAGCCCAGTAGAAGTGCCTACCTACAAAATACCCAAATTTTTATCAGAAATTATAGCAAAAAGTATTCATAAAAAACATATTCGATAAAAACTTGAATTCATTGATAAAATCAAAAAAATTGATTGAAAAGATTCATAACAACCATAAATTACTATTTTTAGACATCACATCATTATACAGGTGTCTACCGTAGACCGTCCATTTATAAATATATGGGGAACAGATAAAGCTAGAAGTCTGAAAATTTTTATTTGAATATGGTAGGATGAAAACTAAAAGATAAAAATATTTTCAATAAACTGGCAGTTCCGTCCTGAATTTTTTTTTCTTAATCATTCAATTTTCAGGAACTTTCGCAATATATTTGCCAGGCCTAAACTTAAACATTTTGAGACATTGAATTTTTTCACAAAAATTATGCAACCGCAGCAGCATTTTGAAAAATCGAATTTTCTTATTAGATTTATTATTATTAAGAATTATCTTATTAGACTTATGTGATAATGTTCATACTTCATAAACCATTAGTTGAGACATTGAACTTTTCAGAAATACACCTGGCAGGACATTCTTACATTGTTTACAACATTGAATTTTGAAATAAGAAAGCTTTAAATAACCAAGTGATTTTTTTAAAAAATCACTTTTGTGATGAATGCAGAATTATAATCCGTAAACGGTATTGGATTTCCCTATACCTAAAATGTATTCTTTTACGATTATTGAAGGTTTTTTGAGTTCTTGCTGCGAAAGCGATCCTTTGACAATACATTCATTTGTTGTTGGGTTGCCTGCCAATTAGTAATCAATTTTGACTTAGGTTGGTTGATTTCATATTTAGGGTGAAAAATTAATTCGGGTATCATTTGGAAATCAAGTTATCAAGATATTTCACATGTTTAGCTTTTGACAACGTTCAAGTCCTTACTGTGTTCTAAAATGGCAACTAATAATTACTCCAATGTTGATATTATAAATTTATTTATTATTCACGGTCAATGCCAACAAATAATAAGTAGAACATGTAGGACTTTTAACGGAAAATATCCTAATTTGCTGTTACTTTATCGAACAAAATTCAGAAGGTTACAATACAATCCAATTTTATGAGTCATGGGAAAGTAACTGGGGCAGTAATTGGGAAAGTAACTTCAAATTTTAAAAAAAGGGGATTTTTAATCGTTGAAATCTTCGTTTTTGGGCAGACCAAAATCCTCATGTATCATAAACCAACCTAGGTAACATAAACGTTAAAATTGATAACTAATTTGTGAACACAACAAATGAATATATTGTCAAAGCATTACTTTTGCAGCAAGAGCTCGAAAAACCTTAAATAATTGGAAAAGGATACATTTTAGGTATAGGGAAACCTAATACTTAATATATAATAATTTTGATTCTACATTCGATAAGATAAAAATATTTGTGGTAGGTGCCATTTTAAAAAAATCACTTTTTCTCATTTCAAAAATCAATTTTGTAAATGTAAGAATGTCCCGCCGGGTGTATTTCTGAAAAGTTTGATGTCTCAACAAATGATTGATGAAGTATGAACATTCTAATAGGTGAAAACAGGTTTGTGTAACACATATCCGGCTATAGGTGCGATCATTTCAAGGAACAAAATTTTCAGAGACGGGAGGTCTCGAGTGGTTCAGTGGTTAGAACGTCTGCCCAGATAGCGGATGACACAGGTTCGAGTTCTGTCTCGGAGACGTTTTTTTCCTTGAAAAAATTCTTTGGTATATCATCGTAAGTCTAATTATTAAAATTCGATTTTTCAAAATGTTGCCGCAGTTGCATAATTTTTGCGAAAAAATTCAATATCTCGAAAACAATTAAGTTTCGGCCTAGCAAACATATTACGAAAGTTGTTGAAAATTGAATGTAGATTAAGAAAAAAAATTAAAATTGGGGTCATTCTATTTAAATTAACCCTTAGAATACCGCCATATTCGCGACATTATAAATACATATAATGCGCTCGTTCGTTAAGGGTTAACAAAGCTGTTGTCAAGATTCAGTATAACCGGAACCGTCAGCTTATTGAAAATATTTTCATGTTTTAGTTCCCTTCCTACCATATTCAACTCCAAATTTTCAAATTTCTAGTTTTAGCCAGTCCGTAATTTGAACCTACGTCATAAATTCTGTCTTGGACAGTTTGTTTGTCGTTGAGATTCCATCACAGCCTGAAGAAGAGCCAAGCATTGGTTCAAAACATGTAGCTGTGTGCAAAAATAAAGGAATAAGGAGATATCACTTTCATTTAATTCTTACCTTATTTGGATCAACACGAAACTTGCTAATTAAAATTGAACCTAGCTTGAAGATATTTTGATTGTTTTAGGACCCAACTTTAAGTTACCTGTTATTGCTGAGGATGGCTCAGAAGATGACATACATATCACGGAGTTAGAAGCAATCTTTGGTTTCCCAAAAAATTACACTGCTGTGAACAACCTCTCACCGACTTGTCGACAAAAATTACTAGGCAAGGCATGGAGCGTACCTGTCATTACTGTGTTACTAAGTTGTTTAAAAGATTACTTTCAAACCGAGTAAGATTTTATTGCCTTAGCTTTTAATATCGTTTTATCTGTTCTAAGTTTTAAAAGTTTTAGAAATAAAGTTGAGTTTTTGTTGTAAAAAGCCTGTATTTTTTTTTTAATTATTCGCTTTTAATAAAAACAACATAAAAGCGCCAACTTTTATTTTAAAGCGTCAATTAGGATACAGTTCATTTCTTTTCTACAAAATATTCAGTCCTGCAATAAAACATATCTTTGTAACTAGAAACTCACATAGCAAAAGTTAAATATTTCAACACCTATATCATACAGGATATTAATGATACAGATAGTATTTTAATCCAGAAGCAGGTGGCATATATACATCACCTTAATTAAATCTTGAAGAAGATGTTCTTTTTATACAGAACTATTGATATGGCGACCCACAGTCCGGTCCCCCAAAGATTCATACCCAGGTACGCAGAATGCGTCTTGTCGTTGGGAATCCACGCAAACGGAAACGTATTCTTAAAGATCACGTGACCGACGTATAGAAATATAGGATTCATTCCGGGATAAAAGAATGGCCTCCCTCCCCATTTACGTTGCACGTCCACTATCACATATAAGAATGCGAGTATGAAGAACGCCATGCCCGCGAGAACAAAGACGAACGACAGAGACCACAAGTTTTTATTGACGGGAATCGCACCACCGTTTTGGGAGAAATTGCATAGTATGCCACCGATTAATGCCTGCAACAAAATATATTATTACTCTAATACGTTTTTCTCCTACAAATAAGAGTGGACTATTTAAAGCTGTAATTTAATATTGTGCAGAGTGGTTAACAAAAATTGAGAAGAGGTCAATGTTCATTATTAAAACCTATAATTATATATTCTTACCGTTACTACTCCCCACGACAGGAATCGTATCGTCTTCTCTAAAGGACTGGAGTACATGTAGAGTATCCTTCCTGCTTGAATACCCAGATAGGCCAGGAAGGCTGAAGTTAACGTGGATAGAGTTCCTAAAATAATAAAAAGGTTGTTTTTTATTGGATGACCATGTCAAATGTGAAATTGTTTCTCAATTGTTTTTCATCCCCAGTTCTCAACACAGTAAAAGGGATTATAAATATGAGAATTTAACAATTGAAAGTGAAAAATACTAATGGACATCAGTTGGCTTACCTTCTGGATCAAATGGTTCTTGTGTTTGATACACTACCGCGCACGTTGGATGCTGATACATGTGATTGCCGTAGATCTGCCGGTCAATGTAGCCTGCGACACCACCAGTGCAATTGACGTGTTTTCCGTGGTCGTGGAGTCCACCCGGTCCTAAGTACCCTTTGCCGCAGCCTGGCACATCGACCAAAAACGTGATGCAAGTGTGCACAATCACCAAGCAAATCATTATAGCCCACTGCGGCAGAGCTATCAGTACGTCTTGAAAGATTGCAAATCGTCCAAACTAAAAATTAGTATACATTAACATTAAATTATTAAGTGAAGAGTATATGGAAATGTTTTTTTGTTCTGTCTACATGCACTTACTCCTTCATTGTTATGAATCCGTTTTGCAAATGCAGACTCAACAAGACCAACAATAAGGTATGTCTCGCCAATGTGCTGTAAAACTCCTGGCAATCGCAGTTTACCGACCTCTATGACTTGGCCGTGCGAGTTCAATATAATTCCGAGCAAAATTAGAATAGCTGACCTTTTCAAAACCTCGATAACCAACTGGCGTCTCGGTACGACGTTGCGGAGCTTGTTGGAAAGAGATATTGCGTAAGATACTCCCATAATCCAAATAAACCTGCCAAAGATAATAATTGGTGTTGGAAAATGTGTGAAATTGAATTTATTTCAATACTTTGGTGATTTATATAATAGTACCTGGTAGACCGAGCTAGCGCTCGGTCTATCAGATGCTCTGTGCTTTACTTGGACTTTCAGTGTTCGTCTCAGTTTACACATACAGGGTCTTCATTAATGATTGTAAGCCACGTGACTAAGTGTATATTGAGTTGCATAAAATATTTAGGGATTTTTATCAAATTAACGAGTAATAAACGGAAAGAAAATACGAAAAACACAAAA
>JAWQRJ010003667.1:0-11801 GCA_033557515.1 Diorygopyx duplodentatus | reverse complement strand
GAAGTACCCAGCGGGGATTTTTGTGGTAAGCGATGAGTTTTCGAAACTAAAAATCGAGCATAATCTCAAATTAATTAATAAGGAATTGCTTTGCGATTACCACATCTTAACGTTTCGAACGCAGGTAAATCCTATTTACTCTCAATTCCCTTCAAACTTCGCTATGTTGGTTTTACATCGTCAGGGTTATTCTTGTAAAATTAATTCTAATTATACTTGCAGAAAATTCAATGTGGATCAGGGTACGAAGTTCGAATTGTTAAAAGTTGGAAATATACAACCGGTTAGTTTAACTGGGTTAGAAAATGAAGGGGATAGTATTGAGGCGTTAAATGAGATGTTACTTTCACCAATGACGCTGCAAAGTTACAATTTTACGTTTGATATGTATATGTAATTTTTTTTAAATTAGTTTAAAAGGATTGCAAATTTTTGGAAAAATTTTCGCTACAAAAAATATTTTCTCCACACGTTATGCACATCAAAACAAGAACAATGTGCCCCAAATACTAAAAAATAACTAAATGAATCTCATGTTTTTTAAGGATCTCTAAGTGCAATCTGTATAGAAATTCTCGGTGTACGTTTGTACAATTTAAGACCTGAGAATAGAACAAAGAAGTGCGATATGTAGAAATGTAATATTGCATATCTATAAGTTTGTCGTTTCTGTTTTAAACATTTACTGGAATGAAAACCCACAATGTACCCATAGTTTTATTAAATGAATCTCATTTTTATTATTTATTTATCTAAGTGCAATTTTTAGAAAACTTGTCAGACAAATATGAATTTAAAAGCTTTTTTCTGTTTTCTGTTTACATTTTTTTTAAAATTTGAAAGCTTTACACACGCTGAAAACATTCTCTATATGTTTTGTCCATCTACTGTTGAACGATCTAAAATTAAATACCAATTGACTTGGGGTGCGTTCATATACAGAGCAAGTGGTGCTGAAAACTTGAGTTAGAAGTTAGAACTTTGAGTTAGTAGAAGTAAAGTTGCTTCAATCTTATATTATCGGTCAATTCGAGCAACTGAATTGAGCAAATCACGTTGCCGTCACCAGTTCTTTTATATATGGGCGTGGCCTTAATGTTTGGTTGCTAATATTGCATTAGATGGTATAATCAGGAATATTTTAATAGTATCTATTATTATTATTACGAAGACATTCATACCTATTCTGTAGCTAAATCGATAAAATTAACTTGTTAGAAAGCTGAGATGCTACGGAATAAATTACGATTATTAATACTTTATTTATTATGCAATTATGGATGCAATTATTATGCAATTTAGATTTGTTTATTATTTATGCACAGTTCTTTTGTAATGCAAATACTGTGTTCTACAGTGTCAAAAATGTTAACATTGCTCTCTATTATAATATCTGAAAGTTACTTTTAAGTAATCACCTAAAAAGTATTTGTTAGCTTTTATAATTTGTCTCTAAAAAGCATCCATCCAATTAGATTCATGTTGACTTGCTTTGAATTACAGAATAGGATTGATTTTCACATGTAGAAAAGTAAATTGAAGGACCAAATGTTTAATCAAATAGTCACTGTTGATCAATGCACCCCATTTTATGGTTTTAGTGTCTTCGTTCGTTTTTGCTGTTCTAGAGCTGCAAAATGTAAAATAGTCCGCGAGGAAATGATGTAAACGAATCTTAGGAATTTTATATTATTTTTAAGTGTAAATAGTAGGATCTTGTAAATACGGGAGAAGTTTTAAAACAGAGCGCTATTTTTTTGTGATTTTTTTTTAGACCGTGTGTAATAGGTAATTTTTAAAGTAATTAATTTATAATGAGTCACGTGTATATCCAACTGGTGTAGAAAATAATATTTGTGTTTTATCGTAATAAGTAATGATATTTAATTGTTTGTTATTTATCTTGCACAGACTGATTAGGAATTTTGTAGTTTAAGTATATAAGGGCTTTACGATGTACGTTAAACGTTTTAAAGTGAACAAGAGGAAAAGTATTTGAATTCTGCAGATGTAGCAATTTGCGGATATATAAAATTTTATATGTAAAAAATAAAAAGTGATTTAAACACTGGATTTTTTGATTTTCATTATCCTTGGAAAGAAATATCCTAACGCTTGTTTTTTAAATTCTTTATTATATACATCATGTTTCTATTAATCTATTATATACATACATGCATATACATTAAAAACTGAAAAATTATACAAGGCAGCTTTATAAAAATGAAAACTTCAGATACACATAGGATTAAACTGTATCCAAAAAATACCTTGAATTATTTCTATCAGTCCTTGCTTAGACTTGTCCATATTTTTCTTTTTAAAAGTGAGATAGTTGGTTTACTAAATAAAAAATTCTGAACAAGCCCATGATTGTGCAATTTTTTCTTGTTGCCTCCGTCCCTTCCTCAGGGTTTCTCATTCAACGGGATACTTTCGGGAATCCTCGTTTTATCCGGCTGTGCTTTGGTAAACAGAAACCTGTACATAATTCCCGCTACGGCACCTCCACCTAATGGTCCGACCCAGTACACCCAGTGCCCTTTCCAATCACCATTTAACAGTGCAGGAGCAAAACTTCTCGCGGGGTTCATGTTGGCTCCGGAATATGGACCCTGGAAACACGCAAGGAAACAAAATAATAAAAACAGAAAGGGAGGGGGTGGTGTGGATATCTTACTCCAGCCATGGCTAACACTGCGATCAGAAATCCCAGACGTATCGTGACCGAATCATGTTTGTCCGTGTTCCTCCAATCCCAGACTGCACAGCACGTGAATGCCAAAATAAAAGATAATATGAATTCGTTCAGTAAGGCTTGAGGAGCAGTCACTCCAGGTCCGAAAGCTGGGGAACATGTTCCTACTCCACCTTCCGGGGCATCCAAAACACCTGATGGCGTCATTGCCTAAGTATGAAGAGTAAATGAGATCATGGAATTGGTATATGTTTAGTAGAAATGTTGTTTTTGTTATATTCAAAGAATGTTTCGTTGCTAATGCTTTATGAACGTACTTAACATATGCTGGGAATTCGAAATTGTTTATAGACTAACCGACGTACTATTTTCTGCTAACAGCTGTACGTTATAATTTTACAATTATTATAGTTTACGAGTTTACCATTAGGACTGCATATCCACCTAACGCACCAAGGAATTGCGCAGTGAAGTATATTGGAACTAACAATAGAGGTAGGTGACCGCATATGGCTGCAGCAACGGTGACGATTGGGTTGATATGACCGCCGGATATATGACCAAAACACTGAAAATAAGAAACGATTTATATATACAATTTATATTTTTATATAGTGTTATGTTTTTTATGTTTTAGGGAAGTTGGCTGTGAAAGATTTGCCTGTTAATGTGATATTTAAAAATGACTAATATTTATTTATTTGTTGCTGGTATTTTGGGATGCACACTCCAACGGTGCATAGTACCGTTTGGATCAAGTTCAACTTGGTTCATTTTCTCTAAAAGCACGCAAGTTGGCAAGGTGCGGCATGTGTTGTCAAGGCGCCATTTCAAAGTTCGTTTGTTTCTTACGCAATTTCGAAAAGATACTCTTCGTACGTCGGATGGTAACACTATTTTTAGATCACCGAGGTTTCTAAAGGGATTCTAATTATTCATTGATTGCAAGACCACGAAGTGCGAATTGTAGAAGAAAAACATGTTTGCTCTTTTATGTTGACACATAAAAGAAAATAAGTCAATATGTTCGCCTTTTTTCCGAAGTGAGAACTGATTGCACAAATTTGTATTTCGGGTGTTTGCTCTAATATATTTAGGACTGTTGGCATGGAGTCAAATAACCTGTTATGTACACTTGTGAGCAACAAAAATAAATATTATACGATTTTTATCACTGGGCGCCTTCTATAGGCGCCTTTTCTTGCAATTATCAAAATTGACAGATCAACTGTCAAAATTGACAGTTATATTTCCAAAACTGACACATCAGTTGTCAAAATTGACAGTTATATTGTCAAAACTGACACTTCAGTCGTCATAATTGACGTTTCAATTCATATTTATAGATGAGATGGCCATAAAAAATATTTTGGTTTTCCACCTACCTGTATTGCAACCATAACTGCTAGCCCGAATATCCAAGCTATTGATTCATGTGGTTGACCGGCAGCTGTCAATTTCACACAACCCTGGCAGCCTAAGAAAACCAAGATGGCTGTGCCGAAAAATTCCCCGAAGAATTTAATTGCCCTCTCGAACGTGGTAGAATTGTCGGACACCACTATTTTGTTTGCTAAAAGATCGACAAAAAGAGAAATGGTTAGATGTTTCTGACCAACATTTATTGTAGCACAAAACCATATTATCGTAAATTAACATAATAATCTTTTTGAGAGCACGTCTACGAATATCAGGTGTCCATTTGATATCTAATAATTTCGGAGTTCCTAAATTCTTTATTTATGCAGGATATTCCGTCAATGACTTTAGTTCATCTTTGGTGGAAAGTCATTTAGATTATTATTTTGCGGACAACAAATGGGGGAAATTAAATTTAATTGTCGACACTTGAAGTTAAAAGAACGATTTACTTTAGGTGATTGATGACTTTAGGTGGAAAATAAAATTACGAAATTTAAAAAAAAAATTTACAGATATTTTATGTAACGAATTATCTATTATGGAAACATCGTTATTACTAAGTGATAGTCTACTAGGAGCAGTTTGTTTGGGTCCGCGTTATCAAATTACTTTCGACGTCACAAAAAGTGCAGGCTGTGCAATATTTGAAAATTATTTGGAACAAATTACAATTCTTAGAAAAATAAATTTCAATCACAAATGAAGAAGCACAATCATCTAATGAAACGTCCGATGAAGACGCTTTAGAGAATTTTTTTTAAGAAGTAAAGAATTGCCAATAGAAACACATAGAATTCCTACTTCTACAGATATTGACAATGAATTCATATTGAATAACTTTGACCAAGTTTTTGGCAGGAAAATAATAATACATATCCTCATATATACAAAATTTCAATGGTGGTTTTAGGAGCTCCAGCTACACCAGTTTGTGTTGAAATGGCCTTCTTTGGTTTAAAGTTTATTCTACGAGACAATAGAAATAGTTTAAATGAAAACACATTGGAAATTGGAAGATATTTTAATCGTTAGAGGTAATTTTCATCTTTTTTACGTTTTTACTTTTACTACCTTTACTTTTTGTTAAGAGAAAGTAATGCATTCGGCCCAAAATTTCGATGGTGAGATTTTGATATATCTGGACGATTTATGGTATTCTAAAACGAATGGTACCAATTTTGGCCTTTGGTCTGCCCGACCGTTCGTCCGGAAGGTATATAGTTTATGATCTACAGATCTGGCATTTCTAATTTTTGTAGGTTTCAAATAAATAAAGTTTCAAATAAAAGCTGCATGATTTCAGTCCTTCTCTTTTAAAACACCTGTATATTATTACATTTTTGTGTTCCTTATGGAATTTATAGTCTATTTTATTAAATGTCCATTTAAAAGTCGCACCATTTAGAAGTTATTCCTAAAATAGATCGGGGGTTAGGAGAGAGAATGTCATGCGAGTGATCACACCCACTCATTTCAGTTTTGCTGAATTTACCAAATTTTGGTCATTTTGATGTTTTTCTCGATTTTGTGGAGTTCTCTTTGCCAGTTTTACTGAATTTGTTGACTTTTTCTATTTTATTATGTCAATTTTACTTTTTTCAGGTTATCAGTTTTGTTTTAAATTTGATAAAATTTGTTTTTTTTTGTATTTTGTTGAATTTGTTATTTTTGTCAGTTTGCCAACTTTTGAATTTGTCAGTTTTTAAGTCAATCTTTTTAAGTCAGTTTTCTCAAATTTATTGGTTTATTTCGATTTTGTTGATTTGCCAACAAATTATGGTAATTTTGCATTAAATTTGATCAAATTTGTTTTTTTTTAGTTGAATTTACCACATTTTATCAATATTGCTATTTTTGCCGATTTTACGAATTCTGTTCTTTTTTGCCAGTTTGCCAATTTTTCTATTTTTTCGATGATATATGATACTTTTTTATCAGTTCGGTCGAATTTATTGTTTTTTTCGCGTTTTTTGCTGCTTTTCTTAAATTTCTACAAATTCAAGAAAACATTTTGTGAAATTTGTAAATCCTCTGAAATTTTCCAGCTTTACAAAATTCGTCAATTTTTTTTCATTTTCTTGAATGTGTCGATTTTACATTTGTCAATTGTGAAATTTACAGATTTGTGGATTTTGTTGAAGTTGTCGAATCTTTGTCATTTTACTATTTTTCCTGATTTTCTCAATTTTTCATTTTAATGAATTGATCATTTTATAGAATTTCGTTATATTTATGTTTTTCCCGTTTTGTTGAATTTGTCAATTTTAGAGTGTTTTCAATTTTATAAGTTTTATTGAATTTTTCTAGTTTTAAAGCTTTTAATTTTGTCGAATTTGTTGATTCCCCTTTTATCAGTTTAGTCGAATTTATTGTTTTTTCGCCTTTTTTTCTACTTTCCTTGAATTTGTACAAATTCAAGAAAATATTTTGTGAAATTTGTGAAACATGTTCTGAAATTTTCCACCTTTACAAAATTCGTCAATTTTTTTTTCATTCTCTTAAATTTGTTGATTTTACGTTTTGAAGATTTTGTGAAATTTGTCGAATGTCTGTCCCATTTTGCTATTTTTCTCGATTTGGCTAATTTTGTTAAATTTTCATTTTGTTGAATTTATCGATTTTGTGGTTTCTTCCATACTGTCGAATTTCTTGGGTTCTCGTTGAATTTTTTAACAATTTTATTAACAAATATTTGCCCAAAGTCGCACCGTTTAGAGCAAGTCGGTGGGTTAAGTGAGAGAAAGTCGTCACACCAGTTTATTTCCAAAGTAATGTAATTTTTAAGTCAATTTTATTACTTTGTGATTGCAGACTATGTGGAGACCTATATTATTTCCGTATATAATCATGAAACTTTCTTATTTTATCCCAAAGTCTAGTCAAGCAGCTTTGCGTTAAAGTTTTCTGTAATAACTACATATAGCAGAACTTTGCTCTTTGAATTACAGATAGCGCTTGTCTTCTTTTTTTGACATCCAAACGTCAAACCTATAATTTTATATGTTATATACTTATTATACAATAACCTCATTATTTAGCACGTTGTAAAAACGGTAAAAACTTAATTACAAGCTAAAAATGGACGACATGTAAGATACACAACAAGAAAGCATAAAAGGTCGAATGTAAGTTACAACTTTCAATAAACTATTTAATTTGTTATTAATACAAAATTTCCTTATTTCAGTCAATACTTTGTTGCGAATGCGAAACAAGCGATGTTATAATTTTGCCGCCCTTGTGAGCGTTACTTGCACCCACCGGCGGAATAGGTCCACTGCGCCTTAGAATTGAAAGAGCTGATGACCTTGTGTTTAAAGAAGCTGAAATGTTTAAACAAGGTGAAATTAATCGATTTCTAATATTCCTATTAAATATGAAATCAGGGTCCTCGCGTTATATTGGCTTTCGCAGATGACATAGACATAGTGCGAAATATAACTGCAAAAGGTATAGGCATGAAAATGAGCGAGAAAGTTTGAAAAAAAATTAATTACATAAAAACTATTCAGAATTAAAAAAACGCGTATTCGTAACTGAAGTAGTATTAAGGAATATTAGCTGTCAACCATAAATATAAACATCTTGTGATATTCGGATTGTTACAAATTGCTGCGGTTATGTAAACTAGTTCAAGCATGTTGAGAAGGAAGAGGGGGGGTGGAAAATATTTTGATACTGTTTATGTTAAAAATGTAATTAATTTTATTTGAAAATAAAACTATTTGTTTATTAAATTTATTCATCTACAATTTGCTTGCTCATAAAAAATATGATACACCTAACAGTACTTAACCTAGACATCATGAGATGATAATTCATGGACAGTATCGTTATTTACATTATTTCTAATCTAAAAAAAACAATTTGTAATAGAGATGCGTGTACACTTTTCTATATAGTATGTTGATTGCGTACCTTACTATTATCGTACGCAAAAATGATCTCATTGCTCTTAGGTTCATTCGGATATTCCCTGGGTTTAATGATTTTTCTATAAAACGGAGCCATCAGCATCGTGTCTATGTCACGTGGGTCATTAAAATTGGTGAAATAACTAACTATGCCGGCTACCAATATGCTGATTAAGCAGCCAATTAGTGTATACCATAAATACGATAAACGGTATAACATGAATATTTCACTGAAATAAACTTGTTTTTTCTTAATGCTTTCTTTTAATACGAGTGTTTCATAAGTTCTTCTCCTTATTTCGTTTTCATAGATAATACAGTATTAAGTAATACTGTGCAAGAAATGTTTACCTTTAGTAGAACACATTAAATAGACAGAAACAAAAAACAGTGCGAGTGGTAAAGTATAAAATAAAATTTGCTAAAATCGTATCGCGGATTTTTGGCAAAAATGCTCGGACAGGTGAATGTTTATTGACCGAAAAAATTACGAAACACCCTCTAAACATAATTACTCAGTATGAATAACATCCGTTGTATTCAATTCTGGATTTAACTTCAAATTTATGGAGGGATGTAGTTTTGGTGTGAAATGGTAGTTGCATCCCTCCGTGCTGGTTGGTTTTTCGGGAAAAAACAGATTGCCCGAAAGAATTGTAGTCTGATACTTGATGATAATCCACGACATCACAACTAAACTGGTCGAACTACCAAATAGTGCACCCTGTAAAAATCAGTACAATACTACTTATTATATTAATTTCCTGCAATGACAACATGAAGGACAGCCAGTATGAAGGAGAAAAGAAGAGGAAGAATAATTACAGGTGTGAGAAAGAAAATAAATGTGCAGAGAGATGGGGAAGACTTAAAAATAGAAAACAGGAGGTGCAAGATACATTTGCTATACAGCGATTACAACCTAAAATTACTTGCCTTTGCATTTATCCAAGGTAATAATATGCCCATCGTAAACAAAGCTAAAGACGGCCCTGTAGCTATTGTTCCAATGCTCATTGTTAACTAAAATTAGTATAATACAATTAAAATTAAATTTAAGCTTGAAATTGCTGCTTATTTTCGATGACCTCACAGTGAAATAAAATGTTTTAAATTAAATTTAAAATTATTTATTAATTATGTCTTTATTACTATAAACAACATTACCTGAAGAACTGCCCCTAATTTTTCCACAACAAATACCAAAGCAACGCAAACGCAGCCCATAACAATTACGGTGGCTTTCATAAGAAAATAAGATTGTTTTTCCGTCAATTCTTTGCGAAAGTACGTTTTATAAACATCCTCCAATACAATTGCAGCCATTGAATTCAGACCAGTTGATAAAGAACTGAAAATAAATTAGAATAAACTATAAAATATAAAGACCTAGATTTTTTCGTCACAACTGTATAATTATACAGAGGGACGATCAAAAGTATTTGCACACCTCAAAGCAGCGCTAAATATTCCCGCAATAAACAATCCTGGTAATCCAGGCATGCTTCCCAGCACTTCCATGACTAAAATGGGCAGAAGTTGGTCTTTTTCTTTTGCCAGCTGTTAGCAAAAAAATTAATTGATGATCACGTTAACTAATGTCAGTACGTGTTACCAACCATTGTTGTTAAAGGGTCGCACTGGTGGTAGGTGGCATAAACCAACATTCCACAGTATCCACATAAACACACTAATAAAAACATGCCCACAACAAACATCCATAGTGACCTAAAATAAGAACACTCAATCAAACGACAATCGGTGGCGAATTCTGGCAATTAACCTTCTTGCACTTGTCAAAGTTGGTAGCGACAAGTATCTTTGGATCATGCTTTGATTGATGGTGCACGTTTGAAGCATGTAGACGAATCCACCGACAGCTAGAGACCATAACGTGTGTCTCGATAAGGGATTTGGATCAAAACTTCAATGGCAAAAAAGAAAAGAATTTTAAAGTAAATTTTCGGGGATACAAAATAGTTACTTTGGTCCTTCTATTCTTCCACTTTTTAAATTCCTTTCCATTACTACGCCGATGCCACCAATGTCTAAAGTACCTTTTATTGCCACCAATAACATGGCACCGATCATAACCAAGGTTTGGATGACATCAGTTAGAACAACAGCTTTGATACCACCCTGTATATGAAAAAATTGAAAGTGCGAAGAAAATTATTATTGGAGAAATAAGCAGGTGTCCATTTAGTACTTCGGTATTAGATTATTGCTTTGTCACTACTTGGATTAAAAATATCGATATTTAAACAACCAGTATAAAAAAAATTCTTGTTCCAACACTACTTACAACTAAAATGAGACTGTCGCTTATTTTAAAAGGTACCTTCTTTAACCTTAATTTAACCTCCTAATTCATTTTTTTATCCAAGTAGCGACAAAGCTATAATCGGAGGTCGACGTACTAACAATGGAAAACAGGCAACACAGAAATTCAGATTTTAATGAATCTGGGTTAGAACATTGGAATAGTGAAAAAAGAGCTGTTGTCTGTAGAGAGTGTACAACATCGGTTTAAAACAATAAAAAGTCTTCGGCAACTGTATAGATGGGAAGAAAGCGTAAATAAAGGCAGCATTAACCGAGATAAGTTGAAGTTTGTTGCAGAATATGTACTTAAGAATTTCAAAGATTCTGTTGGAAGAGGCAATATAGTTCACCATATAAATGTGAATGGTACGGAGGAATTGTGTCTGATAGGTAACAGATTTGTAAATGAACGTACAGAATTTCATTAAAATCTGAATTTCCGGGTTGCCTGTGTTCCTTTCTAAATGGACATACTGTAGAACTAACTATTATTGAGAATTGCATTAATTTTTTTTTCTGAAACCGGTTTTAATAACTGTCAAACTTCATTTTTCACAGTCGTTAAAAATATCAACTGGTGTAATACACCCACATGACTTTCTCTTACATTTCTGAAAATTGTACTTAAAAAATGCTGCTTATTAATTAAAGAATAAAGTAATTTGAATTTTTACCATAGAAGTGTAGAAAATGCAAATGATGCAAACAGCTGATGTGACCCAATAAATCTTTAAACCTGTAACTATAGAAAGATTAAGATTAAATATAGAAAATTAAGAAAGATGATACCTACAGAATAATATTGAAATATAAATATTAATTTAAATCAGTGACTTTCAACATCCTAAATTAAACCAAGAAAACACTATTATTTTTAAAATTCAAAATTATGCTATCATAGATTAGAAGATCGTTGTGTTTTGTTTTACATGTACTAAGTTCGCTCAGTAATTTTTCTTATAAAAAGTTTTACATCATCAAAAGTTGAAATTTCAAAAATATTCTCTGATCACAAATTCCTTTGAATTTTATTAAAAATAGAATTAAAGGTTTTTTCTCAGAGAATATTTAAAATCTATTGTTATTCTTTATGACACCTTTTATATTTGATATAAAAATACAGCACGGAGTTTATTAGGGTGTAAAATAAGGCTTAGAAATTGCCAAAAATTATCAAAAATACTCGATTTTTCGGTTTATATATTCAACTTTATAAACCCATAGAAAAAGTAACTTTAAATAAAGTGTACTTGGCTCATATATGTTCTGTTAAAAAAACAATTAGCGGTTGGAGCAATTGTTATTAGATAGAAAATTCCAAAAAAAATGCATCGCCTACTAGATAAAACTGAAAATTGTCATTTTCTTCAAATCTGAATATTTTCCATATTATTTATCATATCAAAAAGTTGAAGATATTAAAACATTCTGTACGATACATT